>PVJC01003243.1:0-44832 GCA_004026665.1 Murina feae
GGCAGGCAGTTGCAACAGAACCCTTAGGTTTGCTCAAGTTCCGTGGCTGTTGGCCTCCATCTTGGTTGGGTTAATTTGCATACAGCCGCTCTGATTGGCTGTTGGCCTCCATCTTGGCTGGGTTAATTTGCATACAGCCACTCTGATTGGCTGGTGGTGATGGTCACATTTGCATGTTTTGCTTTTATTATAGAAGATAATAGCTGTAAATATCTCAATAAAAGTCTTAAACAGAAAGGTGTTTTTGAAACAACTTTATAAAGAATCTGTAGGACATTACAAGTTGAAAATATTTCAGTGTCTATTAAAAAACTTAAAAGCTTTCATTATAATGCAACCTTAGAAAGGTTGCATACTGCTCTTAGAAATAAGGGCTCAATATTATCGATTTTTTTAAAAAAAACCTTAAAATCTACAAAATGAAACAATGTTACTACATTAGCCTAGGAAATAAACACATACAATTAGCTAGAAATATTCTGAAGAAGAAGAATAAAGAATCCTACCAGGTAATAAAACATATCTTATTACATTAATATGGCTCAGTAATATACCCAAATGAGTTCAGAAATAGACCCACATGCACATAGAAATTAGCCTAAAGAGAGCATTTCCAAACCAGTGAGGGTAAAGATGATTTCTTCAATAAATCTGTAATAATAATGATATAGTCATTTAGAAAAAAAATAAAGCCATATCTTCAAAATACTACGTATGTAAAAACTGGAGGACTGGTGCATGAATTCGTGCACAGGTGGGGTCTGGCTGCCAGCCCCAATGGAGGCCAATCGAGCTGGGCTGGTGGAGAGGAGGGGCCACGGGAGGTTGGCTGGGCACCCCCCTACCCTGCTTGGGGGCAGGGTCGGCCAGATCTGACCCATGCACCAGGCCTCTAGTATACAGATAAACTTCATACGGATCAAAGATTTAAAGTGAACAATTAAGCTGTAAAAGTATTGGATGAAAACATGACTGAATTTATTTATAACCTTGGGATGGGGATGATCCTTCTAAGGAGATACAAAATTCAGAAACCATAAATTTAATAAGTTAGGCAACACTTAAAAGAAAAACCTTTCAGCAAAATCTAAAACATCACAAATAGAAAATATTTAACAATAAGAAACTCTTGACAAAAACCTAATTTCCATAATTTTGAAAAAACTTATAAATTTATTTTTCATATTGATTTTTCTGTTTTTTACTACAAAAATAGGGCAAATAATAGTAAGTGGACAAAAAGAGGTACTTTATAAGAAAAACAAATAGGTACTTACTAGCACATGAAAAAGTCTCATCTTTGCTGACCTTGAAATAAATTCAAACAATGAAGAAAAAAAATATAGGTATATGAACACAGTTTATAATATTAATTTAAAATATAATGATATATAATTAGAAAAATCTAATTAAAAACTGGGAACAACTTAAATATCATTTAGTAAGATTTATATTAAAAGTTATAATATAAATAGCACAATAATGTACAACCTAATCAATAAAAAATGGGGGTAGATCCAAATAATATATCTTATCACTTAATTAAATATTTAAATCATTTTGAAGAGTGAAAGCCATAAAGTTTTAAAAAGTTCTTATGTGTAGGAAAGGTTACTTTTGGCTATAAATATTCTGAAAAGGTGACCCTTAAAAAGTACAGAGAACCCTATATAATAAAAGGCTAATATCCAAATTTTCCTCTCAACGGAGAGTTCGACCAGGGGGTGGGACTGGCCGGCCACCGTGATCGAGGTTGGGGCTGGCTGGCTAACCTCCCATGTCCCTTCCCCTAGCTGGCCCATGCACAAATTCGTACACTGGGCCTCTAGTTTAAAGATAATGAAAAAGAAAAGAAGGAGATTACATTTCAAGCTAAGAAATAAAATGCCCTCCTAGCCGGCGTGGCTCAGTGATTGAGTATCAACCTATGATCCAAGAGGTCAGGGTTCAATTCCCAGTTGGGGCATATGCCCGGGTTGCAGGCAGGATCCCAGTGTGGGTCATGCAGAAGGCAGCCAATCAATGATTCTCTCTCATCATTGATGTTTCTATCCCTCTCTCCCTCTCCCTTCCTCTCTGAAATCAATAAAAATATATTTAAAAGAACAGAAAAGAAATAACACACCCAAGGCTAAGAGTTGTTAAAGGTTGAGAAGCTTTAGACACATGAAGTGTAAGGTTGATGAAGGAAAAGGGCATGCTGGGGTTATATCACTGAGGGCATTCATTATTCTATTGAGGAGGATGCAGTCAAAAAGGAAATAGCAGTGTGCTGTGCACTAACCAGCCAGGCACAAGTTGGTTCTTTCCTGAAATATCTCATTTAACATGCTAAAGAATTAGATATCATTATCGCCACTTCAAACAGTAAGGAACTGAGACTTGAAAACTTAAAAACTCACCCCCATTCTCACATTAAGTAATAGACTTGACATTTAAATAATTAATTGAATAACATGAGACTCTACTGAGAATGAAAGGGACAATAGGTCATCCTACATTTGAACCTAGTCTGTGTCTCTAAAACCCGCACTCTAACATCACATAAGTTGACTTCAGACATTGAAAGTCGACCCACACCAACTATTTTCTTTTCAAACCCTCCCATGACCTCATAAAATATTTTATCAACATTGTCTAATATCAAAATCAGAGACAAATAAACACTGTTAGCTCACTTAGTTGACAACTGTGTCCACAGAATCAATGTGTTCAGCTTATGTTACAGCCTTTTACCCAGGCACATATTAAATGGCCAAACCTTAACTTTTCCAGTCTTATCTGAGCATATTATTCTGCTGAATAATAGAGCCCATGACCTGAATGCCATGGCATTTCTTCCTAGAAAATATATTTCACAATTAGTCATGTTAAACCTGATCTTTCCTTGCTGAGGATTCTCAATTTATAATGAGCATTATAAACTAGGGGCCCAGTGCACAAAAATTTGTGCACTCAGGGGTCTCCCTCAGCCCAGCCTGTGCCCTCTTGCAGTCTGGGACCCCTTGGGGGATGTCCAACCTGCTGGAGTGCCTGGCCAGCCTGGGTGAGGGGCTGATGGCTGTTTGCAGGCTGGCCACATCCCCTTCAAGGTGGGTGTCCCCCCCAGGGGTGCCTGGCCAGCCTGGGTGAGGGGCTGATGGCTGTTTGCAGGCTGGCCACAGCTCCCATTGACCCAATGTGCCAGAAAGACTGGCTGGAATCAGGTTTCTGGGATTTATTTATCTTCTATAATTAATGAGCTGAGGCCCAGCCGACCTAGGCAGCCAGTTTCCTCCATTGCTGGTGCAATGGAAGCCTCCTGTTTGTTCTAGTTCTGTGGCTACCAGCCACCATATTGGCTGGGTTAATTTGCATACAGTCGCTCTGATTGGCTGGTGGGCATGGCTTAGGTATAAGGGAGTGAGGTTCAATTTGCATATTACTCTTTTATTAGATTAGATGACATTATTTACAGCTAATTTTCTTTTTGCAGGCTAAGAAATCACTGTTAGCTTTATTACAGTTGTTTAGAATTGTGTGTTTTCAACATACTTCTTATCAAAATTGTCTTTGTCAGGTGACTTTATTGGATGCCTGTTCTTCTACATCCTTCTCATAGGAAAACTGTCATCTCTGTTCTTGCCTCCCTCCAACAGTTTTTGCCTCCCAGACTCTGTATATTTTCTTGTCATTAAGTACAGAAGCACTGTATGAACATTGTGAAAAAGTAGAATAACCCCTCTATCTCATGTTATGGATGACTGTGTATATGCTAGTAGTATTTATTTATAGTGAAGTTTATCTACTTCCTTTATACTTATAAACTTTCAATTAATATATTCTATATGGAATATAAAGTAGAAAATATATTCCATAATCTATCTGCCTATAAATAGATTTATACAACACACACATATTTAACAGCAAGGTCATAATAAATTGTTATTTTGTACTTTCAGAGGCATTATACATTTTGGAGGCCTATATATAATTGGCATTTTCCTTCACATCCTTCTTGCCAGATATTGTCTATTACTATTGCAAGCAAAATAATTTGTGCCACTCAAACACCAGTTGAATACAAGGATGTTTCAAGAAATACTGTCAAACCCAAACATTTTTATAGAAGCCATAAATAACAGAACCAATTAACTTCCTTCCTTCCTTCCTTCCTTCCTTCCTTCCTTCCTTCCTTCCTTCCTTCCTTCCTTCCTTCCTTCCTTCCTTCCTTCCCTCGTTCTTTTCTTCTTTCCTTTTTCTCTCTTTTATTTTTTTCTTTCTTCCAACAAATAGACCAACACTATGTGACAAACATGGATCCAGGTAAGTGAATACAGAAGTAAACAAGACAAGGCTTCTGGCTTCATTAAACTCATTTTCTATTAGAAGGAAATACGGGCAAATTAAATGTGTTAACAGTGTAAAGAACTCTGAAGAAAACTTTTTAAAAAAGTGATGCAAAATAGCCCCTGGCCAGTTTTGCTTAGTGGTTAGATTGTCAGCCTCAGACCTAAGGGTCTCCGATTTCATTCCTGGTCAAGGGCACATACCTCAGTTGCAGGCTCCATCCCTGGCCCTGATCAGGGTGTGTGTGGGAGGCAACCAATCAGTGTATCTCTTTTCACATTGATATTTCTCTCTTCTCTCTCTCTCTCTCTCTCTCTCTCTCTCTCTCTCTCTCTCTCTCTCTCCTCCCTTCCCTTCATTCTCTCTAAAAAAAAAAAAAAAAAAAAATCAATGGGAAAAATATCCTCGCATCAGGATTAAAAAAAGATTAATACAAAATATGCATTTTCAGTTAAACAAAAGTTGAAAGAATCTGTTACCAGTAGATCTGCCTTTTGTTGTTCAGGATAAAAGGAAATACTACCAGATGAAAGAAAAGGGTGAAGATCTTTAGAAATAGTAACTATGTGAATAATATAAGACATTTTATTTTTAATCTTCTGATGATTTCTTTAAAAGGCAACAACAGTGTGATCACCCATTTATAATAGAAAATCTAGGCAGACTATAGCTAGATGGTAATTTCCTCACTCCAATAAAAAGCATGTATAAAAAACTATAGTGAATATCATACTCATGTTCAGTGAAAAACTGAACATTTCCCTCTGAATCAGAAACAAGGCAAGCATAATCAGAACATTAAGTACAATATTAACTACTAGTTGATATTGTACTTAATATCCTGCGCATTGCAGTAGGGAGAAAAAGTAAGTGGAAAGCATGCAGACTGGAAAGGAAGAATCAAAACCGTCTTTATTTGCAGATGGCTTGATTGTTTATAATAAATCAATTCTAATGAATCTATAAAACAAACTACTAGCTTTAATAAGTGAATTTTGCAAGGTCACAGGACATATGACAAGTATATAAAAATCAATTTTATATCTATATAGTAGCAAGGAACAATCAGAAAAATAAAACAAACAACAAAACAATATTGTGTTATACATGCTTTTGCTGCATAACAAATTACCATAAACATAATGGCTTAAAACTATAATAAACATTTATCGTCAACACAGTCTCTATGGATCGGGAATTTGGCAACAGCTTAGCTGAGTGATTCCAGCTCAGGCTCTTTCAAGGGGTTGCAGTCAAGACGTCAAGCAGAGTGGCAGTGTTCTGAAGGCTGGACTGGACTGCACTCAGATTCACTTCTAAGAAGGCTCACTCACATGGCTGGCAAGTTGATGCTGGATATTGGCAAGAGGCCTCAGTTCCCGCCCCATGTTCCTCTCCATAGTACTTCTCGGGCATCTTCTGATCTGGCAGTAGCTTCCCCCAAAGGAATGATTATCCAAAAGAGATTAAGGTAGAAACCATAGTTTCTTTTATGACTCAGCCTTGGAAGCCCCACTTGGTCATTCTCACAATGCCCTCCTGGTTACACAGGTCCAGCTTTCTTTAGTGGGGAATGCTGGCAAAAGGCAAACATGCGAAGTGAAAATATTTGAGAACTTTCTTGGAAGCTGACTACCACAAATATTATTTACTATAACTCCAAAAAGTATATATTTTGAAAGTGTAGAAATAATGTGAAAGACTCTGAACCAAAAACTGTGAAGCATTGCTCAAGGAAATTGAAGAACTTCTAAATAAATGGAAAGACATGCTATGTTAATGGATTAGAAGACTCAGTGATATAAAAGGGCCAGTTCTCCCCAAAATTGATGTATAATACAAGTTCAATCAAAATCTAATCAGGTTTTAATGCAGAAATTGACAAGTAAATTCTAGAATTTATAAGAAGTTTAAAAAAACTAAAATATTCTTGAAAGATAGTTGGAGGATATACATTAATTGTTTTGCAATAATACTTATTAGAAAGCTACAGAATATTGTCAAAGTGATAGACAAATAAGAAGGGATAAATAATTCAATGAAACAGAAAATCAAAAAATATATGTGTTTGTAGACAGGTTTCTGTTATTCAACGAAGGAATAAAGTAATTAAATGTGGCAAAAAGCCTTTTCAACAAATATTGTTGGAACAATTGGATAAATGTGAGATAAAATTAATCATGACCCCCATTTTACACGATACATAAAAATTAAATCAAAATGTTATCATAGACCTAAATGCAAAAAGTAAAACCTTGAAACTTCTAGAGGAAAACAACAGAATATCCACAGGCTTTGGGATAGACAATGATGTCTTAGAAAGGACATGATAAATGCTAACCACAAAAGAAAACTACATAAAATTTGACCTCATCAAAATTAAAACCTAAAACATATCTTTAAGAAAATAAAAATGCAAGCCTCAGATAAATAAGAAATGGACAAATAGATGAGAAATGGACAAAAACTTGAACAGATAGTTCACAGAAGAAAACATGTGAATGGCCAAAAAGCACATAAAAATCTCAAAATCATTTATTGACAGGAAAATGCAAATTAAAACTACAATGAGATACTATTGCATACCCTCTAGAATAGCTAAATTAAAAATACTGGCAATATCAATTATAGAGCAGCTTGAATTCTCAAATGTGAGAGTGAAAAATGATATAACAAATTCAGAATACAGTTTACCATTTTCTTATAGTTAACATACATTTACCATACAATCAATCAATTCTACTCCTAGGAACATATGTCCACAAAAAGAATGTGCTTGAAAGTTTATAACAGTTTTACTTAAAATAAAAATTGGAAATAGTCCAGATGTCTATCAACAGGACAAATGGTAAACATACTATAGTATATTCACAAAATGGAATACTAATAAGTTAATAAAGGAATGAACTAATGACCAGTGTGGCTCTCTTGGTTGGGTATCATTTTGTGCAACAAAAGGTTGCTCGTTCAATTTCTGGTCAGGGCACATGCCCAGAATGCAGGCTCCATTCCTAGTAGGGGCATGCAGGAGGCAGCTGATGATATTTCACTTTCATATCAATGTTTCTCTGTCTCCCTCTCTAAAAAAAATAAATGTAAACGTTTTTTTTTAAAGAATGAACTAATGACACACAACAACATGGATGAATCTCAAAAACATTATGATGGATGAAAAATGTCAGGCATAAAAGAATACATACTGTATGGTTCTATTTAAATTAAGTTTAATAACAGAAAAAAAGCAATTGATGATGTTAGAAAGTAGAATGGTGGTTGCCTGTGAGAGGTGGCGTTTGGATTGGATGGACATGAGGGAATTTTTGGAGGCGATTGAAAAACTCTATATATTGGTTGGAGTGTTGTTTTCATAGGCAGATATATTCATCAAAACTCTCTTAAGATCTGTGTATTTCATTGTGTGTAAAATTTACCTCAAATTTTTTAAATGAGGAGAAAAATTTAAAAAGTAAAACCAATTAGGAGGTTATTACAAAAATTCAAGTGAGAAATAATGGTGGTAGCAATGGAGGTGCTGAAAGTTGCTGGACTGAAGACATATTTTGGAGTGTACAAATAAGACTTGCTTTTAATTGGGTGTGAGGAATGAGGAAAAGAAGGGAATCAATGATTGCAAATGTGAGAGGGCTCCTCTTCCTAGGGAAGCTTTCTCAAAGCACAGTTGCCATTTCATGGCTCGTCATGCCCTCCATAAATCTTTCTACATTTTCCTCTGTTCGCCATTGTTAGGCGAGGGTTCAGCATTTCCCGATTTGGAGAGTCAGGGCCAGTCTCTGACCCAGTTAAGTCCTGTCCTCACCCTAACCCTGCTCTGTTCTTTGTCACACCACAGGGAGTAGGGTGGGAGAGTGTTGCTCTTCCGTCCAAGCTATGCCCCAGTCTACTTGTTATATGGCTTCTGGTTAGGCTTGGCCAGTGCAATAATTACAGGGAGATTAAAACATATGAGGGAGAAAGAAAACAGAACACTTCTCTTTCTCTGTCTCCATGAGTTTGTTCTGAGCATTGACTATATCCTTTCTGGCTCCCCCTGCCATGAGGTGACTCACACCCAGGCTTCCATTCCTTTTGGTCCTCAGTCTAGTAACACCTCCTGTTGTTAATATTTTGGGTTGCCTGGCCATCTCCTGTTAGCTTTTCAACATTTCTACCACTTGTGTGCCCGATTTCCTATATTAACTTTCCTCCATTTAAAGATCATAGTCTGTTTTGTTTCCCTGGTTCAACTCTAATAGTCAAGAAAGGAACAGAATAACCTTGGGACTTGCAAACTCTTGAGACTGGGTTCAATTTTCTATTATCATATTTACTAGGGGCTTGGTGCATGAAATTTGTGCACTGGGGGAAGGGTTCCTCAGCCCAGCCTTCCCCCTCTCACATATTAGGAGTCCTCAGGGGGTGTCCTACTGATGGCTTAGGCCCACTCCCTGCAGGCCTAAGCCACAGTCAGGCCTCCCTTTGTGGTAGGCGACCAGGCTAATCAGGGGAAGCCACCAGCCCCATCACCCCGCTGCTGCAGCCACTACCAGTCACCACAGCCACCAAGGTGTTTTCATCAACACAGACTCCAGTCCCTTCACTATGAAGAAATGACAATTTCTTTAGGCATTTTCAAGATGTGTCTTTCATAGGATATGATCTTTCTTTTTCTTTCTTTCTTTCTTTCTTTCTTTCTTTCTTTCTTTCTTTCTTTCTTTCTTTCTTTCTTTCTTTCTTTCTTCTTTCTTTCTTTCTTTCTTTCTTTCATGTCCTCACCTGAGGATATGTTTCCATTGATATTTAGAGAATGTGGAAGAGAAGGAGAAAACAGGGAAACATCAAAGTGAGAGGAAAACTTTGATTGTTTGCCTCCTGCATATGCCCTGACCTGGAACCCAGCCAGGGAGGAGCCTGCAACCTAGGTGCATGCCCTTGGTCAGAATTGAACCCAATTCTTCAGTCAGCATGCGAAGGCATTATGCGCTGAGCCTGATCCTGCCCGCTGCCATCGCCAGCTCTGCCCTTGCCCCACTGGCAGCCTCTGGCCAAGGCTGCAGGCAAGCTCTGCCCTTGCCCCACTGCAGCCTCTGGCCAAGCCTGCTTTGCTGGCTCCACCAATGCTCAGACCCCTGTGATTTCAGGTTCTGCCCCTGCCCCTCTGATCACTGACTCTGTGGAGCCCAGGCCCCTGCGATCTCTGGCCTTGTCCCTACCCAGGCCTGAGGCCTCTGGCCCAGGCCTTATGCCTGGGTAGGGCACCCTCATACCCTCTGATCACCGGCTCTGCCTCTGCCCCCTCCGACCACTGGCTCTGCCCTTGCCCATGCCCTGAGGCCTCTGATGAAGGCCTCTGGCCTGGGCAGGGGCCCCACAGCCTCCTCTGATCACCTGTTCTGCCCCTCAGGCCCTCCGCCTCCCCCACCACCTGCCTAGCTAACAGGCCTGACCACTTCACTGGTGGGGCTGAGCCAGACTGGGCACTGCCATCTTGTGGCCATGGAGGTGGCCATCTTTGTGATGGAGTGATGCCTAATTTGCATATTACTCTTTTATTAGATAGGATTACAGGTTAGTGCACAGATGCATGGAAAACACTCAATGGTTATATTTTTGTAGGAAAGGTCAAGGTAATAATAACATCAAGTTTACCTTCAGAAATGTTTGAAGCAACCCCCTGTTATAATTTTTTTCTTCTTAACATGTACAATAATTAACTTAATGCTTCACTCTGAGTAAATGTTCCACAAATGTTGGCTATTGTCACCTATAAAGCTTCTTATGCTACTATTGCTCAAGGTTCTTTCTTATATACTCATATTTCTCAAAAGAATATTCTCTGGAATTCTGTAGTCCTGATGAAAACATATTCATAATTAACTCCAGGCTTAGGGGTTTATATCTAAAAGATATCTTAAGAATATGATTTAATGAACCTCACATAAGAAAAGAGGGAGAAGTTCCATAATGGACTAAAAATGTAGTTGCTTAAATATATTTCTAAAGATTTGGGATAATGAAAAAGTTTTGGAACTACAGAGTGGTGCTGTATGCACAATATTGTGAATGAATTATACACTTAAAAATAGTTAATATGGTAAATGTTATGTGATGTCTATCTTATAATAAAAACATTAAAAAATAGTAAGTCTAAAGAAAACAGAAAATATGGGATTTGGAGATATCTGACAAATGTATTTTAAATATTATGATTTAAAATATGGGTGTGTAAATGTGTGTTAGTCTGATGTTCTTAATTTCAGAGCACAATAACAAAGAGAATGTAAAGGAAAATGAGGCATAGTTTATTTCCTTTCCACTTTACCATCTGTTCACATTAGCCACAAAGAAACATCCTTATAAAATTCATTAAACTACAGAGATATAACTCAATGTGGTAATAAGTCTTCGACACAATGTACACAATTGCCAAATGACTACAGCAATGACATCATTGTAATGGTCATAATTACATGACAATTCAGATATTTGATCATTCAAAGCATCAGTTAAATAACTATTCTTCTTTTTTGTCAGCTTCTAAATGCCGCTATTCATTCTTTATTCAAGAATCTGTGGCTTTCATGGCAGAGATAGAAACCCAATCCAGCAATGAAGGAGACAAAGCTAGGCACAGGGGAGGAGAATGGGGTTTTGAGGGATGGGCTGGATAAAACACCACACCATGTTCTCGGAGAGCAGAGAGAAGGAGATGAATGTGCATGAAGCCAGCCTAATTATTGGAGAGTGAAAGGTCATCAAAATCAATTTGCAGCATGATGTACAAAGGTCATTATCAGACTCAGATTTTCTCTGCCCGTTTAAAGCACAATAAAAATAAAGTGAGTGCTTTAACAACTATGATTAGCACAGAAGAAAAGCATATCATCGAGCCATCTGTTTAAATATTTGTGCTACCTTAGTTTTACTCAAAACAGCAGGAAAGATGAGCAGTGAGGCGATTTTTTCTATTTGTTTGCTTTTAAAATCCTGACATTTTCTCCACTGGTTGCCGCGATTTATAACACAGATGAAAGGGCTCTTCTAAAATTACTGCCCTTTGAAAATCAATAGCGCAGTATTTGTAACGACTTTCTTTTTATTAGAGAGCACTTCATTATTATTTTTATTATAATTTTATGGGACAGTCTGGAACAGAATTCATCATTCACTTATTTGAAGTATCTCACTTACTCAGTGGCACAGATGGCCTGATCTGGGGACATGGAATCGCCCTGTGTTAGGGCTGCCTTGACGCTAAGTAAATGCAAACCATCAGAGGCAGGAAGCAGAGCGCAGCAATCACGTTATTGTAGGCGCCATTAAAAACTATTGCAGCTCATTCATTTGGGAACTTTGGAAATTATAGTTATAATGCCAGACCTTTTTACTTTTCCTCTAAATGTAAAATGTAACATTACCTTATGGGGCCGAGTTTTAAAGTTTTTATCTATCAGTACAAATACATTTTATGTTACAACTCAATACACACACACACACACACACACAAGCATTTTAAGAGGCAGAACTTGTTATGATCATATGAGATTTGCAATGCTTTTTTCCTAATCTGTTTTTGTTTTAAATGCTGGTTAAAATCCGCTAAACTGTTTTTAATAAATGCGTCTGGATCCTCGTGTGTAAAACAGATTCAGGAAGTTTCTTTTGTGTTTTAAATGAAATAATGTGTGTGAGCGCTTAGAGGAGTATCTGGCACATGGTAAACATTTAATATTTATAATAATTATTATGAGAAGTGACTTGCATGGATTTTGCAGCTTAAAACAACCAAGGAATACTCTGACTGTAGAAGTGGCTTCTCTGACATTTGCTTCTTTCCTATTCATATGATCCTATTCTGATCCAAATACCTGGTTCTGAAAAATACCTGGTTCTGACCAAATGATTTTGTATTACGGAGAACTAGACTGGTAGAGGGGAAGAGCATAAGTATGAAAGAGAAATATCAGTGAAAGACTGACATTTGCTTTCTTCCCTTAGCTTCCTGGTTCACTTACTTGTTATTTCTTGTCTGTGTCAGATGATATGGGCAACTGATAGATGTATAAATTCCGAGCAATCGCATCTTTATAAAAGAGTTCTGAAAGCTGATATACTGTGACCTCAAAAAATGACAAAGAAGGATGAAGAGAAGAAACACAAATAGGGAAAATAAGGGATTCACTAACTGTTGACTATGTATTGTGTTATTCACTTACTTTCCACAAACCTGGAGGGAGACTTTTGAAATCTAGCTCAGTGAAGTATTTTTATCCTTAATTTATTCATTAAATATATATATATATATATATATATATATATATATATATATTCAGATCCTATCTCTAGGAAAGTTTAAGTTTTATTCATATTTAATTATTTTTACTTGAGAGAAATTATCCATTCTAAAATATTAAATTTTATGTCTGACCTGTGATAAACTAACTACAAATCAAGAAATATGTAAACTCAGTTTATAAATTTCCTGAAACTTGTCCTTCTAGTTGAGAGTGAGAATCTAAAAATCACAATAGCATGAAATTTGAGCTACACTGAGACATTAACGTGGATTACCATTACTGAGATCCACATAAAATACATTATTAGGGAAATCAATGACCAAATATCAAGAAGAGGTGATAAAAGTCCATGGAAAAGGTGGGGAAGGGGAAAAAAGTGCTTCTTTTTCTATGCCGACCAATGTTTCTATTCAGAGGATGAAAAGGTGAGGATTTTTCATTGCCTCTTTATTATGAACTGAATGTTTGTGTCCCCCAACAATTCATATGTAGAAGCCCTCCCCTGACTATGATAATATTTGGAGATAATGTTGGGGGAGCCCCAGAGCACGTGGGATCAGTGTCCTCATAAGAGGAGAAGTTCTTCCTTTCTCTGTCATGAGGGCATAGTGAGAAGGTGGCTGTCCGCAGATGGGAAAGGGAGCTCTCACCAGGAACTGAACCTGCCACCCCCTCCTCTTTGACTTCCCAGCCTCCAGAACTATGAGAAATAAATGTCTGTTGTTTAAGCCACCCAGTGTATGACATTTTGTTATAGCAAACTACCCAAGCTCAAGCTCACTTATATGCCTTTCATATTCAGTATTTGATAAGAGCTAATGAAATGTTACTTGTTTAACTTTACTGTAGCCATAAACCTATGCGATGTGTACTTTAAACTGACCTCTTTAATGACAAGAAAGTAATAACAGAAATTATGAAAGGGCCTAAAAAGATGACGGAGCCTGGTAGAAACTTGCTGTGGCTGCTGAAGGAGCGCTAATTTCTTAGGAAGGAATGCAGTGTCAGCAGGAGCATATATGTTTAGGTAGGATGGGGCAATGCCAAGCACTTTTCTAATTATTGGCTTTTCTTTTTCTAGTTATATTTTTGCCATATTTGGCCATTCTGAAACCTCAAGCTCTCATTTTAAAAATGCACAATAATAGGAATTTCATCATAAGCTTGAGTTTATGACGCACTGCTTAATGAGTATGGAGTTGATTACATTACATGCCGATGACACAGAAGCTTGAAACACTGAAGCCCAACTACAGTGATGAAATGGTCAGAAGAGGAGACCATTTGGTAGAGTATCTCATCGCCTTTCCCACTGAGCTGAACTGCAGGCAGGGTTTCTCATGCTGACTTTCTGATTAATGAGGGATCTAAGGTAGAAACAGTGTAGAGATGAAAGTGAGCTCTTCTCAGCCTGATCTTAGCCACCTGGCTGTGCTAGCTACCTCCTCCCCTCTTTCCCTCCCCTCCCCTCCAACACACATATGGCTAGTCACTTGATCCCAAAATGGAGGGGTCGTATTCAGCAGAAGACTTTGGGCTAAGCACAGACATGGGTCGCAGTATGGCTTGATGTTAGGCACCCAGGCTATGGAGCTCAAGTGCCTGGGTTTAAATCCTGGCTCCTTCATTCTGGTTGTGTATGACCACTGAGTCTTGACTTCCTCACCTGGAAAATGGAGATATAGTGTCTCATAAGGTTGTTGGAAGAATTAAATGAGATCATCCTAAGCCCTAGAGTCAGGCCAATTTTTTCTACTTCTTGGCTCTCGAATTTCCCGCTTGAAAACATTCTTTAGAGAAGGCATTGTGGAACCAAGAATTAAAAGGAGAGAGTGAAACGATCTACTCCAAGATAAAGAAAAGAAGATCCTGAAGAATGGAAATTCCTGCCTGAGATTACACACTTGTTGATAAAACTCAAAAGCCTAAACCCAACTCTCCGATTTCCAAGGCAGTCTCCTCTGCATGCTCCCGGGATTGGGAACACTTCCACAGAACTGCACATGAGGCAGGTCAGGCGTGGCTCACAGGTAACGGCCTGTGCATAGCATCCTCCTTTCTCCTTGCTGGTCCACGTCCAACCTACATCACTACTCTTAACACGTTTTTTTTTCATTGTCAGCACTTTTACTTTTCTGCACGTTGTGTTAAGCTTTGATTCAGCCTGAAGCATATCAGGTGTGAAGTGAGCAGAGCTCTGACCATAATTAGGCATTTCATTAATATTGTTGTAAAATATGCTTTCCTGTTTAAATAGAGACTAAGCATGTCTGTCTCCTCACTCAGAAGGGTGTGTGTACAGAAGTGCCTTCCTCTCCATCTGACCTTTTACTGGAGGTCACCAAGTTACTTCCTAAGTACGTTTTCTAGTCCTCAGTTTTTAATCCTGACTTGTCAGGGAACCTGCCTAGGAGACCATATATACTTTATGGGAGAAAATAGGAAGATTTAGGACTCGTTATACATCTTGATTTCTCTCTGATGTCACGTGGATTTTCATTGTCACAAGTTGCTTTGGGAAAGTTTAAAAGAATTCATAATTCCAGTGTACCCCTTGTCTCCTCCCAGCCCTTTTCTTCCTGCTTGGGTGAATAGCTTAAGAAAGAATGAGTTTCACTAGAAAACAGTATTTTTTGATACAATAATTTGTGCTTTATGTCATGTTATAGTAGTGAATGGGAATTTATCTTTGAGCCATGTTTTATTAACTTTTTCTCCCATAGAGTTACATCAAAAGGATCTATAAATAAATGATGCGCTCAGCCTGCAAGTTCTTACATGCATACCAATTACTTCTATCGGTTTCAAAACACGTAGTCAGTGCTTTAAACAACCATGATAATATCACAAACTAAAATATTCAACATCTCCATCTCAGTATGCTGTACCCATGCAGACACGATTAGAATTGGTAATCAGTTTCACTGCTGGTAAGTTGAGTGGTGTGATGCATTTTATATCCATGCTTATGTCAAACTCAATTAGCATTCTAACACAGTAGATTTCAAAGACACTGACCTAATCTCAGAGAACAATGTGTTTATTTATTTCATGTTAAAACCTCTTACATTTTATGAAGGGTTCTTCAAGCAAAGATATCTATTGCCACAATAATATTTAAGCTTGAGCTTCCAAAGAAATGCAAAAGAAATTACACTAAAATTCCTACTGTAAGTGATGCACATCATTTCTGTGGAAGAAGAAAAGAACCTCACAAGCAATAAATCTTTTGAATGATTAAATTATATAAAGATTCTGTCTCCTTACAAATAATGCATTTCAAATACACCTGAAGTATGTATGATTTTTTGTATACTCCCAAAAAGAACACTTGAAATGAAATTGTGTAAGAGTGAAATTTTAGGTTATGTTTATATGGGATTACTTGTTTATTTTTATGTCAGTGTCATCTATAATTATTAATGCATAAATCAAGTAACAGAATAGGATTCATATATAAAATGAAAAACTACACAATTTCCTATATACATAGGCACGTATGTGTGTATGTATTGTACCTTGCTTTTCCATTAACATATTAACAGTACATAATAAGCTACCCAGTATCAGATTATTTACTTATTCAGAATAAGAATGGGTAAGTAATCTGAAAGTTTAAAAATTAGAGTTTTTCCACGAAAATCACCAACTATAACTATAAGATCTGAAGTTTACATTAATTATCGACTGTTAAAAATTGTGGAAAGTCTTTTCCAACTTGATGGTAGAACATCAGGATTAAAATGGAGCTATGAAATTATCCATTTGTTTTGCCGACATAATATGAATAGTCATATACTCAAAAATACTGGCTAGTTAGCACAATATAGACAAAACATCTCAACACTTAAAGTTATTTCAGAGTTAACATCTGGATAGTGGATTCTTAATTCTGTATGTTTGCAAGTTGCACAGACACAGTTCTGATATCCAATGTTACCATTGCATTTCTTTTCAAGATATTGCCTCTTAGAGTTTATTTGATATTATCTTTTTTAATCGTATCTGTTGAACTCATAGTGTGGAACCACGTATCAATGAAAAGTCAGAGAGATGAAAATTAAAATTGTATCTCAGAACAAATTTCATTGAACATTTGTAGAAAGTTAATGAAAAAAAAACCCATACTGAATATAAAGGTAATATTTGGCTTCAAACCTGTTTCACTAGTTCAATTTGTATTTTGACCCTGGAAATGACAGTCAAAATTCTGTCTGGGGGAAGTAAACATTTCAATGCCATTTAGATATGTATAGAAATAATGTTTTTAGAAGAGATTGAAGAGAGAGTTCCTTGCATTTCCTTGATTTTTCTCAAGTTCTTTGTGTCCTCCAAGCACTTAGCTTATCATCCTTAGAAGCTAGCCTGAAGGATATAACTTCACAAAGGAGAATATCATGTAATGATAATACATTAATAATATGACAACCTAGAGGGGGGAAAATAAACTTTCTGGCACAATTTCACTTCCCCTACAGTTTTTTTGTTTGTTTGTTTGCTTGCTTGCTTTTTCCTACAAAGTATGACTATATTAAAGTAAATTATCTTTTTTGTCTATTGCTAGACAAGAGAAATTTTGATCTGCTTTCTTTATATGCTTTAAACTAATGCTAATACGCTGTAGAAACATTATATTTAAAATGTAATACCAGGAAAATATTTCTTTGTAATCCACTATTTTTGCCTAGGAGGAAAAAATATCTCTTTTATTTCCTGTTCAGTAGTGACATTTCTGATGAAAGCATTTGTTTCAGCCAATTTATTTTTGTAGCAAGCTTGATTTTATGTAGCATCGCATGGCTCAGTTCAATTGACATCTATTTTGGTGTGAGGAGGCACCTCCAGAGCAAAAGCTAAAGTTCAGCTTGGGAATTGGATGCAGTTTTTAACTGTACATTTAAATAAAGAGGATCCAGGACCCACTGCTCAAAATATTTGCATGAATCTAATATAAATCCAAAGCTGTTCACCTGACAGAAAAGTAGCACAACCCTGTGCTGACCCACTATAGCAGAATGTTTTATTGATACAATTGCCTGGGGTACAATGGGCCACTATATCCATAAAAATAATAATTAAGCTGTGGGATGTATTACATCCCACAGCTTAGCACCTGAACTAAGCTCAGAGTGTTGATTAATATTTATATCTATATGACTTGTTTTCTGTCATGGAGTAAGGCACTAACAGGCCATCCATCATCTTTCATTTCCATTTTACTTTTATCACTCTCTCTATTAAAAGGAAATCAAGAAAGCAATAGCGTTTCCTTGCTAATAAAAAAATAGGAAAGCCTATCTCCTGGACATGTTTTTCAGATTGAAACCCTCTATGTTTAGCTACATGATTATTTGAAACTGATGAGTTGTAGTCATGCTGACTGTGTCCCTGTAAAACATAATGGAAGTAGAATGTGAATAACACATGGCCACAATTTGTTTTTTTGAAGCAGTTCTCACAACTCAACCTCCCATGGGCCCAGGGAATTGCTCACCTGAGTAGCACCAATGACAGCTTCCCTAAGGGCACAAAGACCCCTAGATCTGGGAACTGCCTCTCCCAGACAACTCCTATACAAGCTGTGATGTAAACTCAGAATGCCTGGCACCCTCATACCCTGTTATACCCACATTTACAATATTTCCCTCATGACTACCCTGTACAAATGGAGAACAGCTGGAACAGAAATCCATTGTGTGTCCAACAGATTGCTCAGACTGTTTAGGGTTCTTGATAAAGTGCTAAGAAGTAGACAGCAGGCTTAGTCTTCTTTGTGATTCTTGCTTTATAAATTTCCCTCGTAATCCTTATTGTATAACACAGTGGAAATATTTACAGTGCTGCTGCATGATAGGTGGCAGTTATGAAGAAAGCCAACCTACCTGATAAGTGGTGTCTCTGCAAGTCCACGTCCAGACCAAGTGCAATTCAAGACAGGAAGGAGTGGCAGGGAAGCTTCCATGGCATTGCTAAGGGTGAGAGTTTCAGCCAAAATCCAGGCTGGCCTAGCTGCATTGTTGATGTCTGGTGCTTGTCAGGAGGAGGCTAGAAGTTGCCAGCAGGAGCTCCAGAGAGGTTGGGGAGAATCAAGAAGCCAAATAATTAACTCAGACAAGAGCCTGGGAAAGCAAGACTACAATAACTAAGCAGGAAGATTAGGGAATGAGAACAAGATAGCAAAACTGTTTAGGATCAAGAAATTCTGAAGCATCCAGAAAGCCAGTCCTAATAATGACAGATTTCTAAAAACAACAGAAACAAGTAAAAAGCCAGATAGAGAACTTGTCCAGGTCTTGGGAGAGAGGCAAGCATCACTGGCAATTTACTGACTGTTTTTGGTTTTAAAAAATGAAATTTGGCCCTCACCAGTTTGGCTCAGTAAATAGAGCGTCGGCCTGTGGACTAAAGGGTCCCAGGTTTGATTCTGGTCAAGGGCATGTACCTTGGTTGTGGGCACATCCCTGGTAGGGGTTGTGCAGGAGACAGCTGATCAATGTTTCTAACTCTCTATCCCTCTTCCTTCCACTCTGTAAAAAAATCAATAAATTTAATTTAAAGAAAATAAAGGCTGGGCGTTCAAGGACTCTGATGGGTTTTCAGGAAAACCATGCCTCAAAAAAATGAAATTTGTCAGATTTCTGACATCTACTTTGTAAAACTGGTTTGCCTGTTTTGTTTTGTTTGTTCAATCCTCAAGAAATTTCCATGGGGAAAAATATGGAAGAGACCTTTCAAGGTAGAGAAACCATGTATCCTAGTTTGAGTGGGTGGGACAAGCTCAGATTTTGCCTTTAATCATCATCAGCTCTTTTCATTTTAACAATAACAATTATTATTATTAGCACCTTCCTTTCATTCTAAAAAATATATATACTGGTTTCAATGACAAACATGATGGTCACCTTATTTTTTCCAATTAGGAAAAAAGGGAGGAAATGAGGAGCAGGTCATCATTCATTCAACATATACATGTTGGTTATGGACTCTGCCAGGCTCTCATGACACAGCTATAGATTAGAGAGCCATAGCTACTTGCCTCACACAGCCAGTCACGTAGCAGTAAAGAAAAATAGCCTAAAGGGAAAGTAAATATCAGATGTAGTTAGATTAAAATTAATTTAATAAAGGATAACCAGGTGACAATTAGTGATATTATAAAATTATATAAATATTCCAAAGCATGAAAACCCTATAGAATCAGAAGGTAGGAGGTGGAGGGGGGAGATACATTACTGACCTTCTAGCCCTGGTTTTGAACAGCATATCTCCTCTTTTATTCTAAAAAAGTGCTAAGAAGTAGACAGCAGACTTCGATAGGTATGAGTTGGCAAAGGTTCCCTTTAATACATATAGGATTCATTTAATCTGTCTGTCCATCTACAAATATTTATTAGTTTCTATAATGCTCAGAACACTGTGCCAGTTGGGCATGCAACCAATGGGCAGACCTCCTCCTCATGGAGCTGAATTAGTTGAGATTTAAGCAGTCAGAATTACCCCAAATACTTATGGACCAGCATTACCCAATACCTGAAAGCCAAACTAAGCATATGCATCTTCTAAACATAATTAATATTTTAAATTTTAAAAAAGGAATTGAACAGTCATCATAAAAAAACACACAAACTTGTTTTACATATTACTCCTTTGTTTGCCGAAGAACATCTGGCATGTCGGGGTGTGGAGAGGGCAAGTATTTATTTTTGTGCTTAACTAATTTTAACCAGCCCCAGGAACTGACATGTTGGCCCAAATTTTCTGCATTGGGGTTTCCTGCTTCTCTGTTGATTCATTCCCTTTGGCTTTCCTGCTGCCTAGGACAGCAGCCATTGCATCCTTATCTCCCACCCAGTTGCTGGCTTCTAAGAGATCAGGGAGGTCGGTGAAGCCTTTACAACTACCCTTGCACTATTGCTGCTCCTCAGTCACCTCCACTCCCTGCTCTCATTAACAGAATCTCAGCCTATCTCCTTACCAACCTTTACCTGCAGATGACCCACCTTTCCTCTGTAACAGCATCCCAGAGAGCCAGGGTTTTGAGGATCTCCAGAAATAGAGGTAAAGCTTATTCTACACTATCAATATATAATGCTATTATTTCATTTAAAAAGTATCTGTAACTATATTTCCTTCTAAAAGGGGGGTGGGGGGAGGGAATTATTCTTTAAATGAACTTGAGTACTTAACTAAATGATACATTTCATTTGGGATGGGAAAAAAATACATACATATAAAGAAAGGGAGAATTTCAAATCAAACAACTGATTGAATATTGAATTCTAGAAGATCTCTTAGAACCAAACTCTTAAAACCAATTAGTTCCTTTTGTTTTGATTCATTAATCACCAAGCAGGCACCTGATCTTAATTTACTTTCCCCAGAGGGAGAGTACCTGATGGGTTGACTCAAGTATTTCAAGCTAGTTAATTGTTAGAATTCCCAGTGTAAATTAATAACATCAGTGTGGCCTGGTGAGCACACCTGAGGATGGTAACTGCTGTGACCCTCTTCTCTGGAGGCTTGAGGACAAACCCCTGAGCAAGCTGATCTTTGAAAGAGGTGCAGCAGTTACCTTGTTTCTCTCCTGAGAAACCCACAACGTTTTGGGATATAAAAAGCTGCCATGTCATTCAGAGCAAAAGCATGCTAGCAGTTGATTAAAATGACTCATCTCAAAACCATAGCTGACACCCAGGTCAGAGCAAAAATTGGTAGAAATCAAAGGGGAAAAAAAAAACACAAAAAAATTCAAACTTATCAGGAGTAAGGACCAACCTGTGTTTTTATCTCTGCATCTCTATAGTCTAGCACATTTTTCTCAAACCAAAGTAATTTATTTTCTAAGTATAGGATTTTGGTCATGTTTATCACATCTATGATAATCGTAGGTATTCTTTTTAATAAACATTAATAATTCTTTTTAGTAACTTTTTTTACTTAGCCAAATTCTATGAACTCCTCCAGAATTCTATGTCTAAGTCATATTTATACATCTATATATCTATATCTATATCTATATCTATATCTATATCTATATCTATATCTATATCTTTATCTATATCTATATATCTGTATCTATATCTATATCTATATCTATATCTATATCTATATCTATATCTATATCTATATCTATATATCTATATATATACTAGGAGCCTGGTGCACAATATATTGTGCACTTGGGGGTCCCTCAGCCAGGCCTGTACCCATCCAACCTTTGGCCTGCCACCTGCCCATCATATCCCACCCACCACACACACACACACCACCCACCCCATATGCCCCGCTCACCCTGCTGCCTGCACTGCACCTGCCTCCGTGGTTCTGCTGCCGACCTCCATCTTGGCTGAGTTAATTTGCATAAAGCCACTGTGATTGGCTGGTGGGCGTGGCTTAGGCGTCCCATAGAAATGGTCAATTTTAATATTATGCTTTTATTAGAGTAGATATATATATATATATATATATACACACACATATACACATTATACCTATTTAATCATAATGAAAGCATCACACGTGATCAGCGAAACACGCAATCGCACTTTAAGAAACATGGGCTTATCTCAGTGCCTGGACAACAAAGGATAGAAGCTGCCAGATGAAGGGACAATGCAATAGGTCTGCCTCGTCCCACGGGCACCACCCAGCAGTGAGTCCTTCTGAGAAAACTGCTTCTGATACGCCTTTGAATAGTCAGAATGACCAAGAGATAAGACCTACTTGCCAGCCTGACTTTAGCAATTCTCTGGTAAGAAATAATGCTCCAGTTTTTTAAAGTTTTTGCCATGTGCTTTAGGTGACAATGACACTTTTGACCCATCGACAGCAGCCTGGGACTATTTGCAATATTTTCAGGCGCAGTTTTCACTGGTCAGTAGAGCCTGTGCCTGAGCAGGGCGGTTTTGCAAGACAGTTGGCTCAGATTAGAAATGTTAGCAAGTGACCATGCCCTGAGAATTTTTTTTTCTCCATCAGATCTGGAAACCACCTGGGAAAAGACACAGAGCACGTGGGCACAACACTGGGTGGCTTTTGTGTTTGTTTATTTGAATTAGAAAACTAAAGGATGTTTTGTTTCTTGCAAAAACCTGCTTTTAATTTTATCAAATGAAGCCACCCATATGTAGCTGGCACTGGTACTAGGTGGGTCGGGTAGGACAGGGTAGAGGTTACAGAAGCCACTCATCAACTTATTGCTGATATCTCATGCTTCTCTGCTTCACCAATACCATTTTTTAAAAATGCAAAGACCAGGTTATCTGGCGGATTATTCCCACCTTACCAAGAGGCTGGCAATTTCAGTCTCATGAGGATGTTGGTTGAGTGATAATCACACAAATAAAAAACATTAAAATCTTTTTTTGTACTTTTATAACTTATCAAAGTTGTTTTATAACCAAACATTTTCAAAAAGGCTAATTCTGCCTCTTCAAGAATCCAAACATTGGTTTTAAATGGGAATTTTCGCTGCAAAGTGAGCAATGAAAGGTAGAACTGAGCTAGAAATAACAAGGTGCAATATTCAGTGTGTATATCCGATTTAATGTTGCATAGGAAATGAATTTCTTCGGCTTATTTTTTAATTAGCTTAAGCAAGTGCATTCAGGAACCAATAACACACACTTACGGGAACTGAATTACTGAAAAGGTTCTGAGCCCAGGCCCTAAATCACAGGCCTTGAGTCGATCTCATAATTAACACGGAGCTGAAGGACTGCCTCACATGCTACAGAAACACCTTTGCCAAAGAGTGGATGGGGAGCACTGCCATCATCAGACCCAGGCAGCAGCATCTCAGGGACTGCAGAGCCCTGCCGAGCATTGGAAAGTCAGTTACATCAATGTGCTAAGCAGTTAATGTCCTGTCAGGCACATCTGTGTTTACTACCATCAGCTACTCCCAGCTGTTCACATCGCCTCCGTTTGATGGCCATTGTGGGACCTGCCTGATGTTGAAAAGCCTGTTATTAGAGAAGTAAATTCCTTACTGAAGATTGATCAAGGAGGGATATAAACGCCGGGACTTTGGAGTTGGTTCATAAAGTTGAGGACATCGACCTGTACTGGCAATTATGGGAGGTGAATTTATTTAGGGCTCTTGATTAGGGCTGTTAGGGGTCTGTTATTGCTTTGGTTTTAAATCATGCTTGAAAATCATGTCTATAGTCAGGTTCTTTTAGGACACTTCAAAGAGGTAGAAACCATTCCTTTCCTGTGGGGACTAGAAGCAGGCAGGTGCATTGCTACTACACAGATGAGGGAAAAGAGCCAATGAGATGCCAAAAAAACAACCTCTTAATCAGACAGCTGGTGACTAAGGCCAGGTGCTATGGATTTAAAGGGGAAAAGGTGCGTGGATCTTCCACTTGCCTCTCGGAGATCCTCTCTCAGCCCCTTTCAGACGCTGCTCTCCACACAAGGAGCCTCTCAGGTCTCCTAAGCTTTCTGGCTTCCCCTGGGGCTCAGCCCATGGGTGCCCCTGGCAGGAGAGACAAGGAAGGTAAGAGTAACTCCCTCCCTGGCTCTGGCCTGCCCACCTCCAACTAGCCTCTATGAAAGGTGCCAGCAGAAGCTTCCGGAATCTCTTCTTTTGGCTTTCTTCGAACCGAGAGTGGTAACAGCCACTCTGTTATTATCCCAAGATGTTGTACTGTCACCTGTGGTCTCTTTACCCCCTGCTCACACCTTCTTCCTCTATTAATAGTCCTTCTTGAATTGCTCTAGTTTGCGGGTGCCATCCTGTTAGGACCCAGACTGACAAAATTAATATCCCTGCCCCCAGTGAGCTGACAGGCTCTCTGGTGGAGAAGACAAACACTACATAAGCCATAGAGAACAGATAAGTCCTGGGTTATTTTGCAAGAGAGTAGCGCACCTGAACCTACACAGATCTTGATGTTCATCTGGGAATAAGGCCATGAAGCCTGCCATTTTCTCCTAATTCCCTCTCTCTTCCTAGTATACCTTGACGATAGAGGAAAAGGGAAAAAAACTGAGTCGGTATCCCCCTCAAAAGTTGGCGGTGGTCTTACACAAACTTTTACCATCGACCCCAGGGCTTTTATCTCCTTCAATGTTCATTTCTTCATGCTCAGCCTTTCCGCCTCACATGGATACTTTTTCTGGCAGGTCCTCAGGACAACAGCTGAAATCTGCTATGAGCCAAAATGTTCTGATCCATGCAGAAAATGTACACCCATTCTACAGGTAACCTCTGAAATATTCAAACTTAGGCTCTCACCCTGCTGCGGGAAATAGCACGGGGCCGTTTTGATGCTCTCAAGCATTGTTTAGAACAGTTGGTTAAAGCGACTTCACATAAATGCAAAAACACCACACACACAATCAGAGCAACCAATCACTTTGTTACTTCCCTTAGCTGCTTTCTCCTCATACAGTTACATCTTCTGGCTGATTATCAGGGGATAGGATTTGTTCTCAACCTTTAACCAAGGTGAAGTGTACAGAGCCATATGAGAGGGGTGTGTTTAGGAACCGTGGCGGGTTACCTTCTTAGTAAAACTCCCATTGCTTCAGGTTGCAGGAATTGTGTCTTTTCTGGACGGAGGCAGCAAAGCCAAGTGGCTCCGATTCCTCAGGCATCTCCCACTGGGTTAAAAGAAGAACTTCTCTCTGCTCTGCACTGCCCTTATTATTGGTGATGGACCACCTTCGTGGAACTACTCAAGGTCTCCACAGGTACAGCAATTTCTTTTTTGGCAACTTTATTGTCAGACGACCTGCCTTCTGGGTATGTTGTTATCACTGTAGTCAATTGATGTTTCCGACATTGTTCTTGGCAAGCTCCGTGTTCCAGGCCACTGCTTTGGGAAGAAAACATGAAAAACCTGCTGCTGCTGTATGTGCTTTTTCCTCTTGTCTGTTAGGTTTCACAGCAACAGAGGTGGGGAATTTGTCCTTTTAAAAAAGACGGCACCGGGGAATAGGGAAAAGGAGGGACATCCATCTGTAAAAATCTGTCAGTGCCAGACTTTCCCAGGAGGAGAGTCTTGCGGTGTGTGGTATTTTAGTAAACAATTTGAAATTCTTTAGTTCACTTTTTGTTTCATCATATGTAGCAGATTCACCTAATTTAAGTCTTATCAGAACTCAGGTGTACAAAGAAAACTTGATGCTTTTTTAACATTTTAAACTAATCTGAGCTTTCAACTCTGTCACTGTCCTCTCTCCCCTTCCTCCCCCACCCCAACCCCTGCCGGTTCCCCATCTCCCACCTAATGTTCACGGGGGAAAAAACTTGCTAAGTGTCCCCGCTTAAAGTGTTTAGAGTAAGCCTGGTTTTCACTTGCTTTCCTTGTGATGAGGTCTGCATGTTGGTTGAAAGAGGTCGTTCTGAGACTCTCCAGGCCTGGAGGAGAGGGGGCCCTCCTATCCAGACGTGCTGCTCGCTCTGAAGGTGTGGCTGGGCTGATCTGTGGTCTGACTCAGTTAGTCCGGGCCCACTAGCACTCTGTGTGGCTCTAACCTCATTTGGGTGAGTGCTCTTTCTGCACTCCTCGGCGACCCCTCAGCCCCTTCTCCAGGCAGACGCGGCCACTACAAGTTATGTCTACACCACTTAGCAGCCAGGGGAGTGGAGGGAAAGCTAAAAACATCAGGGGTTTCCTCTGCCTGGACTTGGTGCACCACCATGTCGATGCGATGTATTTTTACTGGGGTAAGAACATCTCTGAGTTGTAAATGCAGTGGAGGATAAGAAATGATAGCCTTAACAACCCTTTCAGCGTATGTCACATGCCCTCTCTTCTCCTAGATGACACCTAGAGAGGAAAACTCAACCGACATATAATGCTTCTTTCTACCTCCCTGTAGGTGTTTCCTCACACAAACTTTTTGGGATCAGAAGGAAAGCCCTTATTTAAAATGCTTATTTATATTGTTTTCTTTTTAGCTCCTGCTAAGCCCCAATAATGTCAAAAGTATCTGTATTGGCTAGGTAAAATAATGCTAATGGTTCTAACAACCCCAAATCTTGCCCCATAATATACAGTACAGATTTATTCTGGGTCTCCTCACAGTCCAGTGTGGACCAGTGCGTATGTCGGGGACCAAGATGCTCTGATTCATGCAGTTATTTGGGGCCCTGGGATCTTTGTATCCCCTAGCTCTATCCTCTTCTAGACTATCCAAGTTCTCCACTGGGTCCTCTTCACATGGTTGCACTTGGAGGAGTGCAGAGGTTTGGGGGCCATGCCCAGAAGCGATCATCATGCTAACCCCTCTCCTGAGCCACTTCTGTGCCTGGAGATGGGAAGCAGCAACTTCGTGGGTGTCCACGAGTGATCTGAGACAGGTATGGTGAGCATATGGCAGTGTGTCTGTCACAGTGTGGTGATGAAGCCTGCTCACTGAGCCCACCAAGACTGAGAGTTGATATTGTAATGGTGGGATAGTGAGAGGGAGGAGATTAAAAGAATTTTAAATATCCACTCTCAAGCTATGAGCTTCCATGTCAAATGGTGAAGATACTTCATTTTAGGTCGCTTTAAAAAAATACTAATCTCCTCTGGGAGTGTGGTTGTTGACTGTGAGCTAGAGTGAAGGTCTGGTGTACAGGCAGGGGGGAAATATATATTTTTAAAATAACTTAAAAAATACCCCATTGCAATATAATTTGAGTAGCTTCAATGGCCCTTGCCCAACACAAATGTGACCATGAGAATGAACGAGAGCATAGACAAGGATCATTAAGGAACGATAAACACTCTGGTTTAGAGACCATTTAGTACAAGCATTTTGGTGATAAATCCTGGTCTGCACTTGGCCAGCTTTCCAGATGTGCCATCTGGTGTCATCACACAGAGTCCTGGTCACAGGAGCCCCATGCTTGGTGCTGCTGCCGCCATCTTGAAATTCTTCCATTTTTAAAAGTGGGGTCCCACACTTACATTTTACACTGAACCCCACACACTGTGTGACCAGCCCTGCCCACATGTCATTATGCTCAAAGGTGACAAGATAGAGCTAGTGGCTAGGTGCCTTTCAGCTGCCCTCTGAGCAGCCCTCAGGAGTCCATGCAAGTTCCTCTGAGGTCTTTGCAGGATGTGGATGAGGGGACATCTGGCAGAGGTCCTGCTGCCACTTTTAGTCCTCATGTGACCAGGTTGATGGGTGAAATTTCATTTAAGGAATAAAGTCAACAAGTCAATGCTAACAATAAGTTGAAAACATTCGGATACAAAATTTCTCTTTGCTTTGATAATATAACAAAAAAATGCAGCTGGTAAAAAAAAAAAAAATGACCTAAAACTTGGTTTCGAAGCATCTGTCATTTATTAACTTTGGGAACTTACACAAGCTACAACCTCTCTAAGTGTCAGTTTATTTATCTGTTAAATCAAGATAATAATAAATTTGGTGTGACTATTGTTTTATTATATAAAATAATATATGTGTGAATACTTAAAAAATGATAAACCCCTATATAAATAAGAGGTATTGTGATAGTAGAATATAGATTTTAATTATGTTTCTTTATTTTTAAATACAAAATTGATACTATAGGGTGTGGGGGGAGGGAAGAAACTATAGTGCACAGTTGAAGCCATACTTATTGGCTATTTGCTGATTATAAGGCTTACATGACAAGCATTATTAATAGGATTGTGTTGTCAACTCAATAGGCATATTAAAATTAAATGAGCAAAAAGGTATCAATCAAATGTGGCTTTCTGAAGAGTGCTTAATTAAATAGCATTTAGTACTTAAGGTGTTGAGAAACATCACTTCCCAATACTCCAGAGTGTACGGACAGCATTAGAACCTGGATCCCTGTGCCAGCTGTTTGTCAGGGCAGCTACTGCAGAAAAGACCCCCTCTGCCAGCGCAGTCCTAACTCTTTAGAGCTCGGACCCTCTGCAGCCTTTTTACGCAGTGGCTAAAGCAGACAGAGCCCACCCGTCTCTCTTCCTTTGTTTAGGCCTCTGAGCTACAACAACACAGTAAAGTGAAAGACTTACACAAGGGAAAAAAGACTTTCTCCCTTGCTTTTTTCCATCCCAGTTTCTCAACATCTTCCCATTTCAGAAGGCTCTTTGAAAGCAGAAGATAGCTTTAAATCTCTTACCAGTAGCCTGGGAAAGAAAAGAGAGGGAGAAAGCAAATATGAAGAAATCTGAAGTGAATAAAAGGGAGATATTCCAAAGAGGAAATAAATCTTAAAGGAAACCAATCTGAAGAGTTCTCTGTTAGCAGCAAAGTCCCCCTTTTTCTCCCCACCTCCACCCCCCTGGGCCTGTAGTGTAGTGATCCTATGATCCTTACCCTTGACGCACACATGGGAGGGCCCCCGGGTTGGGGGTTAGAATGGGTTGCAGATAGGAGAGACAAAGCCTTCAGTTTCCCATGGAAGTTCGAGTTTACAGTCAGTATAATAAATTTCTGATTAATTTTAAAATAATCTTTCTGCCTTCCTCTTTCATGGTGGCTCCAGTGCATTTAACTGGTAGACCTAGGGCTTCTTATGACTTATAAAAAAAATTGCTATGCTGGCTTAATATTAAAGGATTGCCAGAGGGGTTACTGGTAGGAAAAAATAAAATAATGACAATGATAATAATAAAAATTTAGAATTTTGAGCATGTAGTATTACTTCTTAGACTATGAACTGTTACATTATATTAACCTTTATGTCAATTCATTTATTTAAGTACTATTATAATTATTATTTTCCAAATTTCCCAAGGAGAAAATGGGAGCTCAGAAAGGTTAAATGGCTTATCCAAAGCTGTACTGTTTGTACGTGAAAAGGGTCATTTCTTATTCCCAGGATTCATGGGAACTGGAGTTCATGCCCTTACTTAGCCCTCTCTTAGCCATTTCCCATGCCTAAAAGTAGCTACAAAAATCATAAAAAGATAGAAAAGCCACTCGAATTGGTAATCCCAACTTCAAATTGATAGCTATCTAGGACTACAAAAGGCAGAATGTACTGGCGAACTCGACCTGTGCTAGAGCCAGAGTAAATGAACAGCCCTGGCCCTGACTCGGTGAGTGTTAATCTCTTACTTCCTGGAACAGTGTCTCAAAGCTATCAGTCAGGGAAGGCTTTGCTTTAGGTCGGGATGGGCTGGTTTTCCTCATCCTTCCCTGTCCTTCAAACAGGAAAATGCTCCAGCTGCAAGTGAAATTTATAGGCTGGCCCTGCAAGTCCGCCATAGCCCTCTTTAGCCTACTGTTTTCACAATAGCTACTATTTTCACAATAAAGTCCATTCACACCATCAAGAGGATATGTACCTCAAGCATTCAATATAAATTTCTCTTAATCACACTTTGTTCAAGTTCTAATTATTAGCACTTAATGGTTTGCCTTTCACACCAATCAGAAAGGATATATGCACCCCTATGTTCATAGCAGCACAATTCACCATAGCTAAGATTTGGAAACAGCCTAAGAGCCCATCAGCAGATGAGTGGATTAAAAAACTGTAGTACATCTACACAATGGAATACTACGCTGCTGTAAAAAAAGAAGGAATTCTTACCATTTGCAGCAGCATGGATGGAACTGGAGAGCATTATGCTAAGTGAAATAAGCCAGGCAGAGAAAGACAAACACCACATGATCTCACTCATTTGTGGAATATAGAGAACAACATAGACTGATGAACAGAGACAGAGAAACAGCGATTGGACTGTCAATCCCCAGAGGGAAAGTGAGGGAGGGTGGGGGTAAGGGAGAGAGATCAACCAAAGGACTTGTATGCATACATATAAGCCAAACCATTGGACACAGACAACAAGGGGATGAGAGCATGAGTGTGTGTGTGGGGGGGGGGGGGGGGGGTTGGGGTTAATGAGGGGATAAGAATACATTTGTAATACCTTAACCAATGAAGAAATTAAAGATTAAAAAAAGAGTTTGTCTTTCAAAGAATTAATAAGGAAACCTACTACTTTTATCTTTTGGTGTCCTTGATTCAAGTCTAAAAAGATAGTTCTAAACAATTAGGACCCTTAGAGTATGATAAGCATTTTAAGATGAAAATGCTAATTCTTGCCCTGGCCTGTGGTGATCAGTGGTTAGAACATGGGTCCATGACTGAAGTCTCAGGTTTGATTTCTGGTCAAGAACATGTACCTCGGTTGCAGGTTTGATCCCCTGCCCCAGTCGAGGCATCTGCAAGTGACGGCTGATAGATGTCTCTCTCATTGTTGTTTCTCTCTCTCTGTCTCCCTGCTCCCCAAACCCTTGCACTTTCTCTCTAGAAATCAGTGGGGAAAAAATATCCTCAGGTGAGAATTTTTAACACATGCTAGTTCTCCACCAGAATCTCTAGCATATAAAGCCCATCAAATCCTCAGAAAAAATTCCCTGCTAGACATCAGGTCCATGAAGGCAGGGGGAATAGCAAACTGGTTCACCCTGTATGCTCTTCGCCTAGTGCAGGGTGCAGCAAGTGGCAGCTAATCACTAAAGAGTTTGGAAAGAACAAATTTAGACTCTAATTCCTACTTATTCTAGTCATAGCCCCATTCTCATATTCTGGGACTGACACTGTGAGCTCATGTGGAAGAAATTACCAATAATAACTGGTTTTAGTTTATATATAATCTTCCTACAAGGCCATTTTTATAAATTAAAATTTCAGTTTAATCAAATCACTCCATCAGTCAATATCATTGATCAGTTTATTATAGCCAAGGCATTGTGCCAGTTTACACATGGTTCTTACCTGAAGATAGGTTACAATCTCCTTTAATAATAATATTGTTGTTGTTGTTATTTTTGGCCTTCCTTGGATTTTTTTTTTATTTCTTTCTTTAAATTTTATTTTATTGTTTAAGGTATTACAAATACTGCTTCTGACTAAAAGCCACCTGCCCTACTAGTCCGTCTGTCATACTGGTTTAACAGAAGGATGTTTTAGCAAATTTGAGTTTGGTAGGATTTTACTAAGGAAGTTAATTAGATTTTAACTTGTCAAGCTCCTTTGTGTCCATAATTTTTTTTATCTTAAGCCTTTTATTTTGGTTTCTAATAAACTCCAAAGTTCATTTAAGTTCTTCTACTTGATCACTAGTGCAGATACTTAAACACTCTCAATACTCCCCTGAAAGCAGGTACTGACAGGCAGGTAGCATACACAGTAGGAGGAAGAAAAAGGTCACAGAGTTTTTTTGTGTTTTTTTCCTCTTTAGTTTCCCTTGTAGGCCTGTCCTGGTTCCCTTTAGGCTTTGGGCCTATTTTCAGGGCTGCCTTCAGGTTTATGTAATTTGAATGGTTTCTTCTTTACTTGAACTCCACGTCACACATTGTTAATGCCAAATAGATGTTTCTGCCGTTCTCATCACCATGGCTTTCTTTCTGGGGCTGCGTGCACTGTAAGTCCAATGGCAGAATCTCATTTCTTTGAATAGCTTCACAATTTTGTGCACCTACAATAAAAACAATCAAATTGACACCCTGCCAGGAGTAGCCAGCGGAGATCTTAAAAAGGATTTCATAATGACACCATTGCCATATTGCCTGCCTGTAAATAATTCATTAAATCAACCGCCCTTTTGTTTTAAGCAAACACAAGCAGATGCCTTTTTAAATTGGATGCAGACAACAGTCCTCAGAAAAACATTATTGTAATATGACACAAAAGAATAACACATTTGCTTTATTGATTTTTGCAGTAGTAATACATGGTGATTATTTCTGTTATCCATTTTGTCTTACTCGTGGGCTTTGTCCTCTGCTCTTATTATGTTATATTTTCATGAATATGTGTAAATTTCATTGTTAACAGCAAAAGTTTAGAAAGGTAATGAGATCAATGTATAATCAATCAGGTAAACCCAGGAGATTTTCCTGGTCAATGCTATCTGCAGGTTTGTGATGCTAACACCACAAACAAAACTCTAACTTTCTGATTGTAGAAGAATATATGTAATGAGATTATTAAGGGAAATGGAATAGTTTTCAAAGATAAAACATCACCATCATATTTAAAGGGTGGATGAGTTATTATCTTTCACATCAACCAATGTATATATGAATCGAAGTTTGGGGCCAAAAATCACTATGTTTATATTTTCTAAAAGGTAAGGTTGATCTATGCTGACAGGACAACTCGCTTCTTGAATTCATGTGTTTATTCATTAATAGCCCCTATTGTTCCAGGAAATATTTTGTCTGATTCACTTCTTGAAATGGCCATTTAAAAAACCTGCATCCAATCAACTGACTCATATTGATTATAATAGTAGTTCAAAAACCTTTGCTGTACATTAGAATCACATGTGGGAGCTTTCATAAAATACATATGCTCTGCTCCCCATGGTTGGATTTAATTGGTCTGAATAGGCCCAGGCAAGAGATTTTATAAAAGCGTCTCAGGTGTTTGTTATGTGCAGCCATATTCAGAACTATTGCAATTGTGCATTGACTACATAGTCTCTTTTATTTGGGAATGATCATCATAACTGGAAAATCTTAAACATATCTGAATCTAGTTATTAGTAGACAATGGATTATTAATTAATTATTACCATCACAGAGATATGTACAAAATTATAAGATGCTGAAACTGGAAGCAAATTTGGAGATATGGCTTATCCATGGTGTAAATACATAGAAATCTCAGAAAACTGCAATACTGGTTACTGTTAAATCCAAGTTAGAACTCATACATCTCAGAATTCTGTTACTCTATTATACAAAGAATTTAGATTGGATAGGTGGGAATAAATGTAAAACCACTGAGCCCAGTCTAGAGATGTCAAGAGGTATAGAGAAGAGCAAGCAATCAAAGGTCTTTAGGGAAACAAGAGCTCAGGTCTGGAAGGTCACAGAACAGAGAGAAGAAACATGGAGGAATTTGAAGAGTCAAGGTCACCCACCAAATTGGATGCTGAACAATATGACAGCAGGAACCCAAGATAAAGTCTGCACTAAAAGAAGTCAAAAATTTGAGAAACAGGCACAAAATTACACCAACAATAATAGAGGCTGAAGTTGCTTCTTAGAATCAGTGAATGGCATGCTTCCTATGTAAGCTCAGATTAGAGTCAGCTTTCAGTTTGGCTTGGACAAGAAGGTGTGCCTAGCTAGAGCTAGGCAGTCATAGAGTGGGGGAAGCTATTGATAGTCTGCACAATTCAGTAGGGACTTTGATACCTAATGCAATCCTTGGGGGAGACCCTTTTAAAGAGAAACCTAACCAGATGTTCTGATTATCACCATTAGTGAATAGATTGGAATATTAGTACAGATCTTATTGGGTCCTCCAAGGTTCTCATGGTGATTAAAATGAGTGCCAGATGGCTCTCCTGACCTAGATAGCTAAGGAAACATTGTCTAGTGGCTCCTTTCAGTTAGCATTTATAAGAAAAATAAGGGATCCGCTATTACTGTCACTTCAAATGCTGGTATGAAATTCATTTCAGGAAGATTATTATTTTATTCTTCTAACCAAACAACTTGATCTCCTTTTGTTTGTAATAATACCTTACAATGTACAGTTTTCTTCTTGAAAGACACAGAACTCTTAGAAATGAAATATTATAGGTGAATTGATAGAGATGAAATAGAATAACTAATTTTTAAAAAAATAGATAAATAAGTAGTCTCTGTATAAATATTATATTTACTTAAAAAGCATTCTGTATTTAAGAAGAATCATTTTGTTACATATATGCAAAATATTCAATTGTGTGTTCACTTAGTAATGGGTTTCCAGAAAAGAGAATTTTAGATAGCATCATAATAACTTTTGACATAAAACTGCATGAGTTAGAAGGAAACTTTATGCTTAATCCTACTCAACCTACCACACCTACTTAGAATCACATGTAATTAGTTGTTTCCAATTCCTCTGAAGAATTGACTCAGTAGTATGATTATCATCCTTGTTTAGTCTTACAGAAGTCAAGGAAGCCATTTAAAATGGTCTTTCTGTACCAGAAAATTTTGTTTCAATGTATTTGGTTATTTAGAAAAACACTTAAGAACTCCACAATTCACTCTAGCCCTGAGCATTAGTAATGATCTCATCTCAATCGAGTTTAATAGTTTAATATTGTGTCATTCATGTGAGACCTTTGATACACTCGTTTTTTTCTTTTCTTTTCTTTTCTTTTATTTTATTTTCTTTTTTTTCTAGAGCAAGAAGAACAAGCACTGAAATCTCTTTCAGAGAGATTTACAGCATCAATAATCGTAGTCTATTTTAAATCACAGTCTATCTTTATGGAAGAAGTACAGAGATTATACAGCAATTCATTTATTTTTTTCTCCTAGAATTGCTAACTCATATTTCACATATAAATTGTTTGAAGAAAACAGTACATTCACACTTCAAGAATATTCCTAAGGTCATTATTTCCCTTATTCTGTTCTTTCCATCTGTTCTCAAATGTTCAATGAAGAAGAAAAAAGAAAAAAAGAGCATTTCACTGAATTTATCAAGTGCAAGTAGGACCTAAAATTTAAACTTATTTGGTGGTTGGAAGTGCATAGTCCTACACATGAACACAGTAGACTGTCAGTTTTGTTGGGAGAAACTGAGAATGTCTGTAGATAAGATGCAGGATCTAAAGACCTGTGTAGGAATGTTCCCAGCAACATTATTCATAATAGTCAGAAATTGGAAACATCTCTAGAGTCCATAAATAGGAGAATTGATAAACAAATTGTGCTATAATCATAACAGAATATCTCTCTGCAATAAAAAAGAGCATACTACTGCTATGCCCAACAATATACTGACTGAAAGAAGCCTTACACAAGAGTGTATATTGTGTGATGCTATTGTCATGGCATTCTAGGAAAAAAACACACTAATCTATCATGGGGAAAAAATCAGAACAGTGGTTGTTTCTGGAGAGCTGAGAGCAGAAGGGACATTAGGGAACTTTCTGGAGTGATGGCAATGTTTGGTATCTTGCCAGGAGTTGTGGAAACACAGATACATGCATTTTTCAAAACTCAGAATGCACATTTAAGCTGTATTTTTTGCATTGGATGTCAACTTTATATCAAAAGAATAAAGCTGTGCACAAACATTGAACTCTAGCCTAACAATGCATAATGAAGTATTTAGGAGAAAGTGTACTGCTGTCTTCAGTCTTCTTTGAAATGCATCAAAAAATAAGATGAATTGATGGATGTCTGAAGAGATGGATGGACAGATGGATAAATGACAAAGCAAGTATAGTAAAATATTAATGGTAGAATCAAGTGATAGATATATAGGGTCGGGCAAAAATAGGTTTATGGTTGTGAGTACATGAAACAGTGTGTTCTTATATTATTATTTATTACTTTTTGTCTTATTTTCCATGAGAACAATTATAAACCTTTTACCTTACCTTGTACAGACATTCATTGTAATATTCTTTCAGCTGTGCTGCATGTTTGAAATTTTTGATAATAAAATGTTGAAAAGATGGGGGAGAAAAATAGATATGTAGGTGATTTTTCTCAAGAAACCTTAGCCTGCTGACATGCCGTTCCATGCATTGAAATACATGAAGATATACAAAATAGTGTTAAATTGTCAATGCTAGCCTGAGGGTGATTGAATTTAGTTCCTTATCATGCATGTCTGAATTGTGAACTTTACTGAGCTAAGACAGCAGAATGTCTTTTTCCTATATAATACATACTCTTAGGCTTTTTACTTAAAGTGCACCTCATTAACTGATGCTGATGTTGTTTTTAATTTAGACACCAAAAAGGAAATAAAAACATTCATAGTTCCAGACATTTTCTAATAGTACCTAATCAATATTTTGTTTGCTTTTTAGCCAAGCTAGGTATTTGGCTGTTGGGGAAGAAAAAAAAAAGACTTTTTTATTCCCTCTTAGGGAGCAACCATCCAGGAATCTTATAGTTTCTCTCTACTGTAAAGTAAAATAAAATCTGGGCATGTGGCTTTTCAGCAATAAGTGAAAATACTTACACTGATTTATCTGGGGCCTGGTTTGTTTCAACATGATTCCTTCAAACACCTCATTACTAAGCTGCTATTTAATTTCTTGAAGGCTGTTGCCATCTGTAATTTTCATAGCTTTTAGAAAATGAAAGACAGACCGAATGTGGGCTGGGGGATGATTGATAGTAGAGTCACATTTTTGAAGTTTGTGACAAGAATGACACCTCTCTCAAGACACTGTTCATTGTGAGCCAAATTCAACATATCCTTCTGAATGTTTCTTTTGACCTAGATTAATCTGTTGCTGAGTAAATTATCTTTCCATGTTGCCTTATATAACATCAGATCTTTATGCAACCTTGTTTCTGACCTTAGACCTCTTTGGGTGTTCCATTTCTACTCTGACCTGCAAGGTCAGGGATGGAGACGCTTCAGCAGTAACTGGAATCTGTGTCCTCACTTTGTGCTGGTTTGCTATTGATGGAGTGTAAACAATCTGCAATTGCTGTGCATAATTTCTTCAGATTGATCCCAATTACATTTAACTACATATCCATTAACAGATAAGAAATTTGGTGCAGATTTACTCCTCCTCTTCTGATTGGTCCAGGCAATTTGATGAGTAACTAATCTGTTCTCTTTTTCTTTCCTTCACTGTATGTATATCTTTAAAAAAAGGATTGATTTTGTGTTTGCTATCCTTTCATCCCATTTCCCTTAAATTTTTATGCCAGCGAGATGGAGCTATTTGGACCAAGAAAAAGTCTCATCAAGCAAGAGAAATAGCCACTAATGTGTTATTTATATGATATGATTTTTTAAAAAAAATAATAAGACAGTTGAGATGTCAAAGATAGATAGTATCAACATATGCTCCATTTAATGTCTTTGTTAAAAGTCAGATTGTAGTCCCGGCTAGCGTTGCTCAGTGGTTAGAGTGCCAGCCCATAGACTGAAGTGTCATAGGTTCAATTCCAGGTCGAGGGCAGATACCTGAGTTGTGGATTCATTCCCCAGAGCCTATTGGGGCACGTGTGGAAGGCAACCCATTGATATGTCTCTCTCACATTTATGTTTTTCTCTCTCTCTCCTTTCCTCTCCTCCTTCCTTCCCTTCCCCTCTCTCTAAAAATCAATGGAAAAAAACATCCTCAGGTGAGAATTAACCAAAAAAAAAAAAAAAAAGTTATATTGGAAAAAAAAGCCCTTTAAAATAGGAACTTCTATACAAATGAGCTGAAATAATATTCAGTCTCAAGAAATACCTTGTAATGCATCTCAGAAGAAAAAAATCCTTTTATCTGTCATTTTCACTAAAGCCATAAATCTTGAGTATATAAATGAGTCACATGTGCCCCTTTATCTGTATTCTGTGTTTTACTCTTCATTTTTTGTCATTTGTAAATAGAACTTTGTACATTAGAAAAAACTGCATGATTGCTCTGCTTTATTTCATACCAAGTTTATATCTATGCAGGCCACTGTCATGAGCATGTGCACAAATCTTCTATTCAACTAACCATCTAAAGTGAACAGCCTTTCTTTTCTGTATTTTTGGTATGCTGGGGACTTCATTTTTTTCTAATTGTTTTATTGTGATTTGATTTTTGTGTACCTATAATATGTTTAGTCCATACCTACATAATAATTTGTTTATTACATAAATGTTTGTTTATTACATAATAATTTGTTTTCATAACATAACACTTTAAAACTAGAAGGGACTTTGAAATACCTGGTAGAATAAGACTTATCTTTTCTAGTTACAAAGAATGAAATTGAGAGCCTTGAAGTTACACTGGAACACATATATCCTGCCTTATGGCTTAGCTCTCTCCTTTTTGCAGAGCTATATATGATTGCAAACTATTCTTATTTCTCACCAGCTATCTTTAACCCATAGGTAACACAACTATTAATTTTCTATTGATATTAGAGTTGTATTATATACACTAGGGTTTTAAAGAATTTATTTTTCTCATGGAGTCCAAGACCATAACTTAGAAGCTAAATTTTAAAAAGTAATTTGAAAGTCATTGTGTAATGTCTGTGTCTCTCTCTCTCTCTCTCTCTCTCTCTCTCTCTCTCTCTCTCTCTCTTTCTCTCTCTCTCTTTCTCTCTCTTTCTCTCTCTCTCTTTCTCTTTCTCTTTTTCTCTTTCTCTTTCTTTTTCTCTTTCTCTCCCTTTATGTCCCACTTTCTCTTTTCCTCCCTACTCCTCCCCCTGGTACTATACTAGACACTAAATATACAAAGATCAATGAGGCAAAGACCCTGATTTGAGGAGCTCATATATTAGCTCTTAAGAACCATGTGATGTGTGAGCTCAGCAAAGGGAAAGGAAGACATAGAAGAGTGATCTAGGAATGCTTCCTAGAGGAAGCTGACAGTTCACTCGCACTTAAATTGAATCTCCAGGAATAGAGAGGGATTGGCATGTAAAGGACAGAATAGAGATCTAAATAAGTATCATTTGCAATAGACAGATGTCCAGTCATTACATTTCCTTTTTATATTCAATTGGATAGTTCCAAAAGGTATTCATTGCTACATTTGCTATTACAAATATATTCACTATGCTCATCTTTTTCTCCTTTTCGAGTATATGTAAGCAGCATTTGATATCGCAAGACTTGGGAGGAAGATGGCACAAATTGGAGAAATTACCAAACATGGAGTCAGTAGTTCTAGCACTTGCTATCAGCTCCATCCCTCTCTAGGTATCTGACCTTGAAATATCTGACCTCTTAAGGTTAGTCTGCTCTACTTTTAATTGAGAGGACCTTTTATTCAATTGTACTTCTTTATAACATAATATAACTTGATGAATATCAAGTGAGAAATAAGGAAGTATTATAGACTAGAGGCCCAGTGCATAGATTCATGCACATTGAAAGAAGTTAATTAGAAGAAATATTTTAGAGGCTGGGAAGAGACCGCAGGAGGGCTCCAGGGCATGTCCAGCCTGCTTTGCCCATCCCTCCCCTCCACCCCCCACCATCGGCCAGACCTCAGCAGCAAGCTAACATACTGGTTGGAGCGTCTCCCCCCTGGTGGTCAGTGCACGTCATAGTGACTGGTCGAATGGTCAAATGAATGGTTGGACACTTAGCACATTAGGCTTTTATTATATAGGATAAGTACATAGAATTATACAGACACCTAGTGTTATCTACGTACAGTATACATAGAACAGCCCTCTCTGTGGGCCGTAGTGCTAATGTTTGTCTACACATCTGGGGAAGGGAGGAAGCCTGTGCTCTATTCCACACTGATAAACACGTTTGTTCAGTACCTTACCTTTACAGGTTTCTTCACACTTGTGTATTTAGGTCTGAGATTGTCTGATTCACCTCCAACTTCCCTGCACCTAGTAAATTGCCCAGGAATATGCTAATAGAGGGGAAACCAATATAATCCTCAATAAATATATATAATTTTTAATCCTTACCCAAGAATATTTTTCCATTGCTTTTCAAAGAGAGGGGAAGCGGGGAGAGAGAAAGAGAAAGAGAAAGAGAAAGAGAAAGAGAAAGAGAAAGAGAAAGAGAAAGAGGAGAGAGAGAGAGAGAGAGAGAGAGAGAGAGAGAGAGAGAAGAGAAGAGAAGAGAAGAGAAGAGAAGAGAAGAGAAGAGAAGAGAAGAGAAGAGAAGAGAAGAGAAGAGAAGAGAAGAGAAGAGAAGAGGGAGAGAGGCATCAATTGGTTGCTTCTCACATGAACCTAGACCAGCGCCGGGGATGGAACTTGCAACCCAGGTACATGCCCTTGACCAGAAATCAAATCCCCAATCCTTTGGTGAGTGGACTGATGCTCTAATCATTGAGAAACACTGGCTAGGGCCTCAATAAATGCTTTTTAATGGAATTTTAAACCTGAATTCTATAAATAATAGATCAACTTTTCACTAGCTCTAGAGACACATTTTTTTTTTTTTGCTTTATTTTACACAAACAGTATTTGATTGGAGAGGTTTTCTTTTGTATTTTTCCCAATCACCATTTAGACCTCTATGCCCTCTTCCACCTCCACCTCCCTCTCCAACCCCTACAATCACCACATCTCGGTCCATGAGTTCTCTCTTTTTTATTTTTTATTTTTTTCTCAATCCCTCCACATACCTCCCACCAACAACCCACACACAGACACCAGTGTGTCTCTATTTTGCTTGGTAGTTCAGGTTTTCACAGTTGGTACTTTTGGTAAACTGTGATCCTTTTTGAACATATATATGAGTATTCTTAGCCACATTCCATCTCTTTAATATATGCTTGCTAGACACCTACAATATAGGTTTATGGCATTGAATTATGTATTATGCAGGGAAACAAGAAGTACCTATTAGGATCCTCCCCTCCTATATAGTTATCTGACTATACAAAACAACATGTGTCTAAGGGTGCAGTGAAGAATTTGGACCTAAACAATACAGTCGTTTAAAAGAAGGAAAATTATGAGATGGTCAGGGAATGATTTCATAGAGCATTATAATAACAGCTAACACTTATTGAATACTTTCCAAGGGCCAGGCATTTTTTAAATCTTTTTACGTATATTAACTCACGTAATGGTCACAAAAACACTTGAGTTTGGTATCATCATAGCCTCACTTTAAGTACAAGGAAATTGTGGCTGAGTGAGGTTATATAACTTGCTAATAGGGTAGAGCCTGAACCTACACAGCCTTACTCAAGCACCTACACTCATAATTACTGTGCCATGCCTTCTGCAATTGACTGTGAAGGGCTGAATCAGAGGCGACCGCTCACAGAAAAGGACACTAATGAAGGATGAAGGAAGAGGGAGTAAGAGCAGAGGCATGGAGACAGAGTAAGAATAGCCTAGGGTTTCTTCTGAGGAACAGTTAATGTCTAATCTGTAAAGTTCAGGTGAACTCGTACTATGAAGTCTGGAGTGAGAAGCTGTTTGGATAATGAAGACTAGTCATACAGTTTTCAGTCAACCCTGAAAACATTAATACAGTGACATGCAGAGGTTTGAACTAGGCCACACCTTCTGGCCATTGAGGCAAACTTTATTTCTCAGGGGAAAAAAATGTGTGTTAAAAAAATAGTGGGGCCCTAACCAGTTTGGCTCAGTGGATAGAGCACTGGCCTGTGGACTGAAAGGTCCCAGGTTCGATTCTGGTCAAGGGCATGCACCTTGGTTGTGGGCACATCCCCAGGAGGAGGTGTGCAGGAGGCAGCTGATTGATGGTTGTTTCTCTCTCATTGATGTTTCTAACTCTCTATCTCTCTCCCTTTCTTTCTGTAAAAAATCAGTAAAATATATTTTTTAAAAATAGTGGGTGCCCATTTTTAAAAACCCTGTTGGCTGCCTCACCAGCATCAACTGCACTCTCCTAATAGCACCTGATTTCCGTTATGGCATCCATGAGTTTCCATGGCTAAGCCACCCAGTGACTGAACCTTCTGGCAAGAGAGACAGTTAATTTTGCATTAATCTTAGGACTTGACCCTGAGGTCTTGAAGCAAAAGATGGAGTGGGGATATGGATAGGATCTAGCTGAGAATGAGTCCAGCATACAGTGGAGTACTATGAAGAGAGTAATAAATGGAGCTCTAGCCCTCATGATACCTTTGACCACAGAATCCCACATCCCTGAAGCCCACCCAACTGTTGGACTTTTCAGATGTGAGAACCACTCTATAATGTTTTGTAAACCACTTTGGGCAGATTTTCTATTAGTTGCAATAAAAGTCATCCCAAGTAATACATTGCCCAATGCTAAGAATTTTCCCTTGGTTTGAGGACTTGAGCTCTACCTGAGCAGGTGACACAGCTCAGACTTTTGTCTTCTGTTTTTATGACCCCTTCTTCATGACCTCTGCATTAGGACAAGTCCCTGTGACTTTTCATGGCTCAGCTCTGCAGCCTCAAGTCCTGAGACAGTATTTTCTGTCCACGATGGCTGCAGACACTGCTGTCTGAGCTGATAAAACTCTGGGGGGCCAGGAATGGCTGTATATCACACCCCAGACCTTCACATTGAAGCACCCCGTGGAGGCCACATCCTGTTCAAAATGACAAATTAAAATGAATCCCAGAGCTTTATTTTGTAAGAACATAAGGCATGTTTTCTTTTGGAACATTTCATTGCACTGTCTTCAGAATCAAGCTCTCTAAAGAGTGTTATTATACCTTGAGCTTCTTGACACATTTCCTAATAATTTGAAGCTTCTGACATTTATATAATAAAAGATTGTGCTTCTGGGGGGTGAAAAAATCAATGAATCTTTTTGGCAATCGTCCTAAATCTGTAGAGATTAAATTCACTTCCCAGACATTGCTATTCCATATCAAACACAGAGTCATGCAGTATAATTAAGATAGTTGTAGAACCATATATTTCACGCCTTAGCTGTCTGCTTTAAACTACCTTGGGAAGTGGAGAAATAATAGGGAAGCTACATCTTAACCAGAATAATTACATTTGCTAAGCAGAATGGGATGAGCAAGAGTGATGTTAAAGAATAAAACAAATCCAGCAGAAAACCAATAATGTCTATATTCATTTTGATATATAAACCTTGCTGATAAAAAAGAGAGAGAGAGAGAGAAAGAAAAAAAGGCTCACCTCCAGTTACAACTCCCAGGAGAATGGCAGCTATTATCCCCCATTGAGTTGGTACTTACCATACAGAGCCTGAACAATTCATACAGAAAAATAAACCATAACATTCCTGTTTATTATTACTTTCACTGAGAGGTGGTGACATTAAACTGTTCTGCACTGCTGCTATCCATCAGCAGGCTGGAGATGTTCTCAGCATGGGACAAGGACTCCTTGGGAACCACGCTCATCAAAGCAACCAGCTGTCAGAATTCTTCAAATTAAACCGTTATTAGAGTGGTATTCATTAGTCAGTTACTGGCTATTAAGATATTTTTATATCAGCACCATTGACTTTGGCTGATGCTTTTTAATATGCATGTTATATATAAATATGATTCAGTGGCTCATGTGAGGATGACAGGCTCTATTAGAGCTTGGTGTCCACTGTCTGAAGGCTGAGCAAAGGGCTCCCTGCTTGTCCATGCACACATGACTTTTTCTGGGAAATTGGATGTCTGCTCTGGTGCTAAGAGTGGGGAGAAGGGTAGTAATAATATATTTCAACACTAGTATTTGCCCAGCAAAAGTGATAGCTCAACATCAGAAATTATAACTCTTCAAGCTGTTACTGAGCCCCTGATGACAGTGGTTTATGCTTCTCCAGCTCAATGGTTTGGATTTCTTTTGTGTCTGAGTTGCTTGGCACGTGTTGAACTTTTGCTTGAAATCCAGAGTTAAACAAAGGATGTCAAATGGGGTGTGTGGAGAAGTAAAGAGGAAAAATCAGTGTACAAGCCCTGTAGAAAAAAAATATGACAGGAGTTGGGTTCTTATTAACTTAAAGAGTGTCCTTGGCATTTGGCAAATTTATTAAGCCAAAGTTTTAGTTTCAGGGCAAATTTAACCTAAATCATTTTATTTCAACTAGAAAAAAAATGTGTGTTACTCACTGGCATAGAAATATTGGTATATTACTTATATGCATAGTACAAACTCATTCACACATAGAGACCACAGACCTAGTTTTCCCCTCCCCTCACATTAATCCCCATTTGGCATATAGAATCCTACTCTTGACAGTTGTATGGAGAATATTTAGTCCAAATTATTTATTTTTTTAATGTTTTTATTTATTTCAGAGAGGAAGGGGGACAGAGAGAGAGAGAGAAACATTAATGACGAGAGAATTTTTGATTAGCCACTTCCTGCAGGACCCCACTGGGGAATTGAGCCTGCAACTAGGGCATGTGCCCAGACTGGGGATGGAACCATGACTTCCTGGTTCATAGGTTGATGCTCAACCATTGAGCTATGCTGGCCAGGCCAAATTATTTATTTTTATAGATAAAGAAAGCAAGATTCAATGAATTAGGTTACTGGTGACAGCCTTAATTTTGTTTTCCTCCTCTCTACTAGTATTTTCTTTTTTTTTTTTTTATCTTTACTGTTCAGATTATTACAGTTGTTCCTCTTTTTTCCCCCATAGCTCCCCTCCTCCCAGTTTCCACCCCACCCTCTGTCCTTGCCCCCCTACTGTCCTCATCCATAGGTGTACGATTATTGTCCATTCTCTTCATGCACCCCCAACACCCTTTACCCCCGAAGATTGTCAGTCCACTCCCTTTCTATGTCTCTGATTCTATTCTATTCACCAGTTTATTCTGTTCATCAGATTTTTTTATTCACTTGGTTCTTATATTCACTTGTTAATAGATATGTATTTGTTGTTCTTAATTTTTACTTTCC
>PVJC01003243.1:44932-72241 GCA_004026665.1 Murina feae
GTTGGGTGGTGATGAACTCTTTTAGCTTTTTCTTGTCTGTGAAGCTCTTTATCCGACCTTCAATTCTGAATGATAGCTTTGCTGGGTAAAGTAATTTTGGCTGTAGGTTCTTGCTATTCATCACTTTGAATATTTCTTGCCACTCCCTTCTGGCCTGCAAAGTTTCTGTTGAGAAATCAGCTGACAGTCATATGGGTGCTTCCTTGTAGGTAACTAACTTCTTTTCTCTTGCAGCTTTTAAGATTCTCTCCTTGTCTTTTGCTCTTGGCATTTTAATTATGATGTGTCTTGGTGTGATCCCCCTTCAGTTCCTTTTGTTTGGGGTTCTCTATGCTTCTTGGACTTGGAAGTCTATTTCTTTCACCAGGTGGGGGAAGTTTTCTGTCATTATTTCTTCAAATAGGTTTTCAATATCTTGCTCTTTCTCTTCTTCTGGCACTCCTATAATTCTGATGTTGGTATGCTTAAAGTTGTCCCAGAGACTCCTTACACTATCTTCATACTTTTTGATTCTTTTTTTCTTTTCTTTTCTTTTTTCTTTTGGCTTTTCTGGATGGGTGGGTTTTGCTTCTTCATATTTCATATCTTTGACTTGATTCTTGCGATCCTCTCGTCTGCTGTTGGATCTCTGTATATTATTCTTTATTTCAGTAAGTGTATGCTTAATTTCTAGCTGGTTCTTTTTCATATGCTCGAGGGTCTCACTAAATTTATCAGCCATCTCTAGAAAATTCTTGAAAAACCTAATAACCATGGTTTTGAACTCTATATCCTGTCGTTTTCTTTCCTCCATTTCTGTCATTTGTGATCTGTTTCTTTGTCTCTGCATTTTGGCTGCTTCCCTTTCTGAGTTAGGTGATCACTGAGAGGAATTAACCTCTAAGCCACTTGGTTATGCGAGTCAGCTGTGTCTACAGTGGGAGAACTTCTGTGCTGGAGACACCCTTATGGGGCAAGAGTTGTTTCTTTGGAGCTTTTGTGCTCACTGCGTCTGCCCCAAGTGTGTTCCTTGTGGATTTGAGTTTTATTTAGGATGGTCCCACTCTGGTCACTGGGTGAGGCTGGCTCTTTTATCTTTAAGGAGGTGTTGATTTAGCCTTTGCCTTAGGCTACTCAGCCTTTTATATGCAAAAGCCTCACGTAACTTGGGAGGGGCGGGGCCTCAGGGAGTTTGCAGGGCAGGGTGGAGCAAATAGCTATGGCCAATTCTCAGCCCTGCACTAAGAGGCACTGGGTCTCTGTGTCCCATGGTAATTGCTGCAAGCAATGCTGAGAGAAACCCGCTTTGGATTTCCTCCCAGTGCCAGTCAGTCCCCCTTCTCCAGGTGTGCATGCGTCTGGGTCCTCAGAAACTTGCCTGGAACTGGAGTTCAGAGCTGCCGGGAGCTTGTGGTTCTCTCCGGTTTGAAAAAGAACCACATCCTCTGGTGCCAGCCCTCTCCCCGAGCCCCGAGCCCCATGCGTGCACCTTCGTACCTCTGTACTTTGCTTCTGCCACTCCTCTGAGTCTCAGACTCTTTCTAGTTGTAGAATTTTCACTCAGCCAGCCTTCCTGTGGGTGTGAGTGGTGTCCATGTTTTCTTTTCGTGGTTATTCTGAAATAGTTGTTCATGGCTGCATTTATGGTGTTTACCTTATGCCGCCATCTTGCTGTCTCTCTACTAGTATTTTCAAAAACATCTTGGAGCTTCCTGTTCCAGCCAGGAGACAGGCTATTTCTTGGTCCTCACATGCAACAAGATGCCAACTGGCATTATATAAACAACCTCTGCTGTGTTGTAAGGAAGTGCAGGATTGGTTATTTTTCTCTGACCCAAAATCTGAGATCCCCAAGGTTCAACACTGAGGTAGGGGTAGGGGTTGATAGAGTGTGTGAGAACTGATATGAGCCATTGACATCATCTTAATAGCTTATGAAAGTATGAAGTTTTTAGGAATTTTGTGTCATTGACATTATCTTGAAATAGGGCATGGTGGGGCTAGCTCTACAACACAAATTGGCAGGCATGAAAAATCAGGTGGTGGTGGTTGTTTCTTCTGGAGATTGGTTTGTTATCCATTTACCGGTATACCACTGGCTTGCTGCTGAGCTCCTGTGCCACATGCAGATCTGAAGAATGGGCTCTGCTCATGAACACGGCCACAGCCACCCCTTACACTACATAGTAAACAGATAGTTACTGAGTGTCTACCATATTTCAGGCACTCCGGTCACCTCCTACCATTGTGCAGAACAAGTAAGGACTAAAATGAAGCTCACCTTCTGCCTGTATACCTCAATGGAGGCTTGCATCTTCCTGGAAGAAGAAATACTTATTTCTAAATTGCTCAATATGACTCATAGAACTATGGGGTCTGTAGGGTTGGGTTAGCAGTCCTGTGTCTGTCAAGTGGGGCATTTTTTCCAATTTTTCTCCACTATTTGGGCCAATAGTGTTATATTCTAAACACACAACCGTGAGCAAGTCAAAATTATGATCACAGAGATCACCTTCTAGGAAAGTGATCATTTGAGAAAGTGACAGCATCATGAAGCAAAGCCACCAAGATGATGGGAGAGAGATAGAAGGTGATTGAAGGAGAGCTTCTATGAGTCAGGAGTTCAGGACAGGCCTCTCCGTGGTCTCGGCAGCACTCCAAACAGAGAGTACAAGAGCAAATGCTCAGAGTTGAGAGCAAGCTTGCATTCCCAAAGGACAGAGGACAGCCAGGTGACTGAAACGGAGTCAGAAATACAGAGAAGGGTACAATTGGGGACAGAGATGTAAGCAGAGGCCTTTGATGTCCACGGAACAGAATCTGGGTTTCATTCTTTGTGTATTGAGAAGCTACTGGAATCTTTTAGGCACAGAAATTATTTGCATTTTTAGATCACTCAGGCTTTTGTATGGAAATTAGATTGTAAGAAAACAAAAGTACATGCAAGAGGTCAGTTCAGGACTGCACTCCACTTTTTCACACCTGAGTACACACTTCCAGACATGGGGCTGCTGCTTTGTGTTGCTTCTGAGGCCCGGCCCAAAGCTCCTGACTTAATCACCATTCACCTGACCAAAGACTCCAGGTCAACCTCCTTAAGCATTTGGTTTTCCTTGAATTGTTTCTAGATTACTATTTATTCATAACTAGCATGGCTGGTTTACTAGAATAATTTAAAAGATAATGTAAAAAAAAAAAAAAAAAAAAAAAAAAAGGACAATGGAAACAGACCACCAAGACAAAGGAAAACTATGTCTTACATGCCCAAAGTGATTTTAGTTTGAGACCTCACACTAGAGTTATTATGAAATATTAACCCTTTCAGGGCTGAGGGTCTCTTTTCTCAATCAGTGGTTCTCAATCCCAGAGGCATGTTGGTATCACCTGAAGGACTGTTAAAAATACCTGTGTCCAGGTCCACCCCCAAGAGTTTTTTATTTCACTGGTGTATGGAGGAACCAAGACATTGGAGTGCTTTAAAAGCTCCCCTGGTAATTTAATGGATAACCATGGCTGAACATTACACTTCTGAATGCCTGGGCATTTAGCCAAGAGAACAGGAAAAATGATGAAGGGCTCTATGTGGAGCAATAGTAGTAACTCCTTCTTACCCTTCAGCCTGGAATGATGAACAGTGGCAGTACTTTTCCCCTAAAAAAGGATGGACAGTTAATTTGGCAATATGGAGCCCCAATAGCAAAAGAGAGTATTTCCAGAACTGATGACAGGAGCTAAGTCTAGATGCCATCCATCTCAAAAAGATGTAAACCATCTCAAATACTACATTTTCTGAAGACTGACTTTACTTCACTCTCATCCATGTGAGAGCCCTCTCCCATACAGCTGCCATTCAGATGCTCACATCTTGGAAGGAAAGACACATCCAAATAAATGTCAAAAGAACCCTCTTTCCCATCCCACCCCCTGACGCCAATATTTCCAGCTTCTACAAAATAAACATTAATTGGGGAATGATCAGAAAAATCAGAGTTGAAGAATTCCAGGAAAGGGAGAGACAATGACATGCATTGTTCTCCTACTATCTGTCAAGCATGGTGAGGCCTCTTCTGATAGCCTATTATTATCCTCATCTCCATTTTATAATTGTTGAAACCAAGGCTTCTATGTTAAACTTTTCCAGGTCCCACATCTAGAAAACAGCAGAGAAGGGATCAAACTCCAAAACCCATATTTCCTTGCGTTGTACTATACTTCTTCCTCAGATGAAATAAGGTGGGGCAAAGGAGCTGCAGAAACTGGGAAAATTTGGGGGAAAGGTACTGGAAAAATCTGGAAAATTAAGAGGTTGAAGAGAAAGAGAGAAAGACACAGGCCAGAAAATTTTAAATATGATTCGCCTACTTTGGGGAGAGAGGTACTATATGAGGACTTCCAGGTAGAAGTTTCAAGTGGAATGTCTTCATGAACAAACCAGCAATGACATGAACAAGAAGGTCAGCAAAATGAAGAATGGGAGAATAACACAGCGGCATCTTTGATAATAAGCCCAGCACCTGAACTATCAACAGATTGCCTTGTGAGGTGGAAGACAACTCTTTCCTTCTCCCTCACTACTCCCCGTAAAAGCATTTCAGAAAGACTGCTTGCAAATGCCACATTCTCACTTCTACTCTGTCGAACTATCCCATTCGGGAAAAGCTCCTATCTGCTTATATTCAGGGGTTGGCAAAATGAGTTTTACAGTGGTTCATATGAAAAAATAACTCAATAGTTAATAAATCATACTACAAGAATAAACTGCGTTTCAATACAACTGTAAACCTCCTTCTGCCCTCCCCTGTATGTACGTGATGTAAGAGGATGTTTGTCACCGTGACATGGGAGAAAAGGGCATCTGCATGTGCAGGAGATTGTCTTGTTTTACTTTGCGAAGTGATTTTGAGAGTGCTCCAGTGTAGCTGCTCTCTTCCCCTGAAGTAAACATTTGCTAGAACTGACCAAGGAAACAGAAACCAATATATTCTAACTGCTGCAACACTTTCAGCCTGTTTATTTCAAGCCACGTAGACACCTTGCTTCTAGTTAAACAATTTCATACAGAACTTCACTTGCCATTATGAAGTAACTGTCAAGATGGCTTTCTCCCAGCAAAGGAAAATTTGACTTTCGCCATTTACTCCAATTGGTATTTAATATCATGCCAAACTAATAGAAATACAAGGGCACACAAAAGAATGTTTTTCTGAAGGCTTATGAATGCTTTCCAACCTGTTTCTTTCTAATTTTTAAAACCCTCACAGTGATTCTATTTAAGATCTTCTCAAATTCCCTTTCTAAGTCTCGTAAAATCCAAGTCATTATGAAGACAGGAACTATTCATAAATGGCTAAAAGGCACCTATATCCTGCCAATTCATTCAGTGTACATGGACCTTTTTCTTTGATTTATTTAGAGTCCCCAAAACAAAACAGAGATCAAGTTGAACATAAAACAGTTGCTCTTTGCTGAAGGGTGGAATGATAGCAGAGGCAGCCAAACCGGTTATCTGCTTGGGAGGCTATTTGAATGCCGCCTCATTGGTTCCCATTGTAAAGGTTGCTTTGGCCTTTTAGCACACTTGGAGAAAATCTTACTCATTGTGTTGTCACATCAGTGAAATAGAGCTCTTTGATGACAACACTGCTGTAAGATAGAAGGTAACCTTTGCTTCGCTATCAGGCAGCGGGGGAAGTGCAGTCATATCTCAGGGCTGAGAGTGATGTCATTGAAAGATGGGGTTGTTAAAAGAGAAACCAAACACAAAACAGTGGACTCCCACTGCATTCTTGCCAATAGGAAGACCTTCCATCCAGGAACAAATGTCCTGGCTAGGTTGGATTACGCCTGCTACAGTGGAACAAAGAGTGCTGATAGCTGCCAGGAAACCAAGCTGTGATATATAAAAGCAAGTATGTCACAAAGTAGTTGTGTTTCCTCTCTTTTTGCTCTGTTGCCCTAAGCAAGAGAACAATACCTCTGTAAATAAAGCACTAAGGCAGAAGACAAAATAGAGAAAAGGTTGGAGATTTTAGTTTAAATTCCCAAGTTCGTATCTCTTCCAAACCACAACTAACTCAGACTTTGAGTTGGTAGTTGGCTTACTCTTACCTTAACTTATAATTGAGGCAGTTTCTCCTTTGGGGAATACCTAGGTCACTGTAAAAAAACAAACAAACAAACAACAACAAAAACATAAATCCTTTTTATAACCTGCCCTATTCTGAAATGATAACTATTTTTATGTGTAAGCTAGTCTTAAACTCTAAAAAAAAATTTTTTTTTTAATTCTTGCCCTTACCAATAATGTGGCAGGTACCATTCACCACCTTTTCAGCTGCTTTTCAATTTTTTGGAGGGCCAGGTCTTCTTCTCATTCTAGGTAGCTCTAGAATCTTTAAGGATTAATTATTGGCTTTATGAATTTTCTGGAACTTTTGTTCCTTTTCCTTCTCGCTCTCTCTTGCTGCATTATCTTGACTTGACTGTTCATCTTATCTGTGCCAAATGGAGTCCAAGGATATAGGGCTCAGGCCAGACAGCATGGCTCCTTGGAACAGGCTTGGCAAAGGATTTGATGGGTGAAGTACTGGGTTCTCTTGGTTGAAATGAGGTTTTAGATTTACCCCTGGATTTTTTTTTTTTTGCTTGTTTCTCTGCTCTCATTATTTCCCACCCAAATTTATAATTGAAATATAGTTGTTTCATGTAAACATCTGGACCCAGTGGTGCAGTCTATTTATGCAATGTGACTATAGAGATGTTTGGAGTAGTGAAACATCTGGTGGAATAGAGAGGTTTCGATACTTGTCTAAACTATGGAAGTTGTAATTTTTATTTTTCTATTCACTGTTTGTAAAATAATTGGATTTTCCACATTGTTGATACTTACTGCATAGTGAAATCATATGGAGATCTTTTATTTTCCAAATCATACATACACCATGCCCAAGCCAGACATTCTGATTCAGTAGTCTGTGAGGGGGTCAGACATGTATGATTTTTATAACTTTCCAGGTTATTTTGAACTAGACCACTATTTGAGAACCAATGGTGTAAATACTAGTTTATTTGTACATTTTAAAAATGGTATTACTTTAAATTTAAAAAATAAACTTTTTTTTTTGTTACCTCTCTATCTACTATACAGTTATAAAAGAATTAGGAGCCCAGTGCACAATATATTGTGCACTCGGGGGGTCCCTCAGCCTGGCCTGTACCCACCCACCCCGAGGCCCACCACCTGCCCATCTCACCCCACCCATCCCACACACCACGGGACCCACCACCCGCCCAGCGAGACCTGCCCACCCCACACACCTGCCGCCTGTGCAACACCCACCTCTGAGGTTGCCTGGCCAGCCTCCATCGTGGCTGAGTTAATTTGCATACAGCCACTCTGATTGGCTGGTGGGTGTGGCTCAGGCATCCTGGAGAAATGGTCAATTTCAATATTATGCTTTTATTAGATTAGATGCTCTGGAGATTATTTAAATAATTTTCACTTACATTCATATTGCCATGGATACAACTTTTAAAAGATCTGCTCCATTAAGTGGCATGCTAAGATTCTGATTGCTGTATCCATTTTAATGGCAAAATTAGATTTCTCAATATTATCAATATTGTCAGCTGGTTAACTTTAACATAACACCCTGTATAGTAAATCAAAGATTGGATTATGATTCAGAAATGATTAAAACAGGTCCTAATCACAACTATGTGCTAACTTTAGGGTTCAGTTTCTGCATTGGTTAAAGGTGGGGTAGGTTTAGGTGGGTCCCAGGGTCCCTTTTGGCTTTAGCATATGTGATCCCATTTATACTCTGATCCTGTGTGAAACAGACTGGCAGTTGCTAACAGAAACAACAAGCGCATGAGAGGTTGTCTTTGCTGCTTTCCAAGGACTGCTAGAATGTTAGCATCAGGAATACCCAGGAGCTAAGCTTCCTCTGTCCATCTGCCTCAGCAAGAAGTGGCTTGGTTTACAACTTGGTATCAGGGTAGCAGGCCTTGGACTGTGAGCTTGCCTGTCAAGTTCAGTCCTGTTAGATTCCTAACACCTAAAGTTGTCTGATTGATTGACTAATGATGACTGGCATGTATATGCAATTAACTCTTTAGACACACTAGCCCTAATAAAATGAGATCCATTTGTTCTAATCCACAACTGTGTGTTAGTGTCCCATGGTGGAATCACAATCAGGCACTTCCTGATTGCAATGTATGTATACCTGTGATTTTTAGGTACATTTGTAGTCATACAGAATTTCACTGTCACTGACAGATCCATTCCACATGTAATTTTTTTAAGCTTTATTTTTCAATTACAGTTTACATTTAAGATTATTTTGTACTAGAGGCCGGTGCACAAAAATTTATGCACTCAGGAGGTCCATCAGCCCAACCTGTGCCTGCTCACAGTCTGGAACTCCTCTGGGGATGTCCACCTGCTGGTGTGCCTGGTCAGCCAGGGTGAGGTACTGATGGCTGTTTGCAGGCTGGCCAAGTCCCCCAGTGTGGATCCTCACCCCATTGGGGTGTGGCCAGCCTGGGTGATGGGCTGAGGGCCATTTCAGGCTGCCCACAGTCCCTTCAGGTTTTGGATCCCTACTGGGGTACCTGGCCAGCCTGGGTGAGGGGCTGATGGCTGTTTTCAGGCTGGCCAAGCCCCCCAGTGGCGACCCTCACCCCATTGGGGTGTGGCCAGCCTGGGTGAGGGTCTGATGGCTGTTTGCAGGCTGGTCAAGCCCCCCAGTAACGTCCCTCACCCCATTGGGGTGTGGCCAGCCTGGGTGAGGGGCTGATGGCTGTTTGCAGGCTGGCCAAGTTCCCCTGTAATGTCCCTCACCCCATTGGGGTGTGGCCAGCATGGGTGAGGGGCTGATGGCTGTTTTCAGACTTTCAGGCTGCCCACAGCTCCCATTGACCCAATGTCCCAGCAAGGCTGTCTGGAAGCAGGTTTCTGGGGTTTGTTTATCTTCTATAATTAATACACTGTTCATTTAAGCTGGGGCCTAGTAATGAAACCTCCTCTGCTTCACCTCGCACTTCTATAATGAAACAATGTTTAATTAGAAGTCAAGCCGGCCTGCTGTTTGCTTCAGCTCCTAGGATTGAGACATTTGTTGCAAATATGATGTTCCCTGAGCAGAGAGAAGCCCAGGTGGCCTGCAAACAGTTTCACTCCTGCTGCAATGGACACTGCCTATTTACTCAGGTCCCTGAGTGCTGGCCTCCATGTTGGCTGGGTTAATTTGCATACAGTTGCTCTGATTGGCTGGTGGGTGTGGCTTAGGCATCCCAAAGAAAGAGTCAATTTTAATATTACGCTTTTATTAGTTAGGATTAGTTTCAGGTGTACAATGTAGTGGTTAGACAATCAGATACTTTACAAAGTGTTTCCCCCAATATTTCTAGTATCCATCTGACACTATACATAGTTACTATAATATTATTGACTACATTTCCTGTGCTGTACTTTATATTTCCATGACTGTTTTGTTGTGACTACAAATCTGTACTTCTTAATCTCTTCCCCTTTAACAATCACAATTTCTTGAATATGTGATCAGTACATCTTATATGGGTAGATTTTTATACCTTACACCCCCCTCCCTATTCCGGGACTAACAAAGTAAAGAACTGTTTCTCTGTTCTCAGTTCCACTGGCCTGCCTATTCCTGAACAAATTAATTAATATTACTTCATGATATATTGCTATCTGCTAAGCAATGTTCCACCATGATAGTCTTCTTCAGAAGTTTCTCAGCTAGTTAGGGGATTTTGCACTTTCATTAAAATTCAGGGGGGAAAATGTAACAGGAATAGGAAATTATACACATACTAGAGGCCTGGTGCATGAAATTTGTGTATGCGGGGGTGGGTCCCTCATCCCGACCTGCACCCTCTCCAATCTGGGAGCATTCAGGGGAGCACTCTCCAGTCCGGGAGCCCTGATGGCTTAGGCCCACTCCCCATGGTTCTCTGCTCTTTGTGGGGCCTGGCCGCTCCACACCTGCTGCTCAGAGGCTCTCTGCAGCCAGGGTAGGATGCTTGCCTCATCACCATGGCAAGGATTAGAAGTTAGGCCCGAAGCAAGGATTCTGCCAGACTGTTCATACTGCCTGCTCTCAGTGGCCACCTCCCCCAGTTCTGGGGGACTCCAGCAGGGCTGAGGGGACTGGGCGCCACCATCTTTGCGATAGAGGGATGGTTAATTTGCATATTACCCTTTTAGTAGGATTTGTGGAGAATTGAACATCTTTTAAAATATATCTTCCTCTCCAAGAATATGGTACAGCAATTTGATTATTTGAGTCTTCTATAATTTTCTTCAATAATGTTTTACAGTTTTCTCTGTAACTTTCTAAAATATCCTTTGTTAGAATTATTTCAGTTACATCAGACTCTCATTTCTAATTACCTCATTCTTGTGTGTAAAAAGTAAACAAATCTTGGGGTAGAGCTGTAGAAAAAAAAATACCATACACTCAAAAAAAATTTTTAAATATATTTTATTGATTTTTTTTTTACAGAGAGGAAGGGAGAGGGATAGAGAGTTAGAAACATGGATGAGAGAGAAACATTGATCAGCTGCCTCCTGCACACCTCCTCCTGGGGATGTGCCCACATCCAAGATACATGCCCTTGATCGGAATCAAACCTGGAACCTTTCAGTCTGCAGGCTGATGCTCTATCCACTGAGCCAAACCAGTTAGGGCTACACTCAAATTTTTTAATAATTGGATTATGGGAAGGCAAGGAGGAGAATGCCCACCAGCCAGTCTTAAAACATGAAAATGACAGCCTTTTAAAAAATATATCTAAGTAAATCTAAGACTTGTCACTCATTCATCAACCTCACTTCCAAGAATTGCTTAGTGGTTCACTAAAAGAGAGTTTACTTGTTTATGCATAAGCTAATTTGTTTTTTTGGTGTCGAATTTATAAGTTCCTTATAAATTTTGGATATTAACCCCTTATCATATGTATCTTATCATGTTCCTCTAAGGCAAAGTCAACAGGTGATGTTTTTGGTTTATTTTATATGTGTCTTTGGATTTCTGAAAAACCTTTCCCTGGTTTGCCTGTTTTTTAAACCAGGGTAAAACATTTAAAAAGAAGAGATTTCAGCCTGGCTGGTGTGTCTCAGTGGTTGAGAGTTGACTTATGAACCAGGAGTCATGGTTTGATTCCTAGTCAGGGCAAATGCTCAGGTTACGGTAGGAGGCATACAGGAAGCAGCCGATCAATGTTTTTCATCATTGGTGTTTCTCTCTCTCTTCTCCTCTCCCTTCCTCTTGAAATCATAAAAAAAATATTTTTAAAGAAGGACAAAAAATAACATCCCCTCCATGCTGTCCATATACAACACTTGAAGTTGTTGGTGAGGTGGAAAGATGAGTCAAATTTCAACTTTATGGTTAATGTGTGTTCTGGTTCTAACATATGGTGTCAATCAATCTTGGCCTTCAAAGTTCTCTGATGTAGAATTTTAACTTCAGCTTTTGTTCAGACTTAATAATGACCATAATACTTAAATACCAAACGTTATTTTAACATTGCAGTTGTTAGAATTTAGGGATGTTTGTGAATCAAAGGAAAGGAGGGGATTTCTGTGAAGAGGCATTTACCCTAAACACATCCCTGGCTCTTCCCTGTTTTTTAACCACTATGCTCCTTCCCCACCCCCAGTACTGGAATGACTCACCTGATTTGCTGAACCTTCTTCCTCAGCACCTCTGGGGGCTGTCCGCCAAGACATGACTGGGGAGCATATTAGTTTCCTGAGGATGTTAAAACAACTCATGTCAGATTTTGAGACTGAAAAGAGCAGAAGTGTATTCTCTCACAGTTCTAGGGGTCAGAAGTCCAAATTCAGTGTCACTGGGACAAGATCAGCAAAGTTGCACTTCCTCCAAGTTTCTCAGGACAGCCTACGCCTTGCTTCACTCTAGTCTCTGCCTTGTGGTCAGATTGCCTTCTGCTGCTCAGTCTGTCTTAGTTCCCTGTGCCTCTTTTCATAATAAAGCTGATCATTTGATCTCCCAATCTACCTTACTTCTCATCATACTTAGAACATGGACAAGGTGGAAGGTTGTTCTTTATTGGGGCCTCCTTGAAACTTAGTAAGAGGAATGAGATGAAATAAAGGCATAGCCCTAGCTAGGTAGTCTCAGTGGATAGAGCATCAGCCTGCAGACCAAAGGGTCCGGGTTCGCTTGGGGCCAAAGGCATGTACCTTGGTTGCAGGCTCCTCCCTGGCCCAGGCACTCGTCAGGGCTCTTGCAGGAGGCAACCAGTTGATTTTTTTTCCTCACATCAGTATTTCTCTTTTTATTTCTGTCTCTCTCCTACTCTCCCTAAAAATCAATGGAAAAATATCCTCTGATGAGGATTAATGCAAAAAAAATTTTATTGTGTACCCCCGAAGAAGTGGAAAAACCAAACTAAGATAAAGATTGGGAAGGTGAGGCAGAGCACAGAGATCTAGACCTAATTGAACCTCTACATGTATATTCATTATGCACAGAGGAGTCTCTACATATGGCACCTGAAAAATGTCACTGAATTAATAATTTAGATCATGATTATGCCTCTAATTTCCTACCATATTCTACTAAATAGACATTGTAATGAAAAGCATATTTTATTTACAATTATAGTTTAAGAACCCAAATGTAAACTGACAGTAATGAGAAGATGGTGTCACTAAATCCATTTTAATGTAAATTGCTGCATTTAAACTATTCTGAGAGCAGGAAGGGCAGTTAATGAACCCAGCACTGATGTCCTTGTCAGAAATGCCTGGCTTAAAACCTGATCTTCTGTTTCTGACTGGATGATGATCACCTCCTCATCATTTAGATGTTTATTGTTTCTCCTCATGAAACTCAAATTACAACAGTTTTTCCTCCCTCCCCTTATCCCAGCTATCAGTAAACCTGATTTGAATTAAAAAGGAACAGCTCTTTGGCTATAAAAACAAATCTGTCTCCCAAGCAAGAGCTCCCTTGCTGTGCACACAGCAGAGGAAGCCATGATGTGATGAAGGTAATTATAACCTGAGCTGGCTGGTGTCATTGCAGTGAAGGGCCTGTCAACATCTCACTGGGAATAATGCTACTACTGCCTCTGCTGATAGGAAATGCCAAGTATTGGGTTCTTGGACACTTTAGGTCTAAGAATGCAACTTTTAATTGAAGACTGCTGCCAAATGCTATAAATGCTATACTAGCACACAGTCTTTTTCTCCCTTGTGGTAGCCTAGAATTGGGAGCTAGTCCTGGACTTAAGAAAGGAGCCATAAGGAAAATGATTCCAACTGAAGGTGAGAAAGTGAAGAAAAACAAGTGTATAGAGCTGTTCTTTTTTCCTCTCATTTTTATTTCTATCCTCAAAAAATGAGTTTTCTTGGTGGCATTTTAGCTTGTGTTACCCAGAGACCTACAACAATCTAATGAAAAATGTATAGAAACTGAAAAAAAGATAAAGAGGTCAGTGATCATCTTTAAATTCATGTGGGGAAATAATAGTCGCAGTTTCTATCACACGTGAAGTCCTCATCTTCAGAATATATAAAGAATGCTTAGAACTTGATTAAATAAACACTAACAACCCAACGGAAAAGCGGGCAACAAGCATGAACAGACATTCAATTAATGTACATTAACATAAATGTAAAGAAGCTCAACCTCATTCCTAATAAGATAAATGCAAATTAAAATGGCACTGAAGTGCTATTGCTCACCTTTCAAATTGGCGAAAATCTCTCTCGCAACGTATTCTGTTTTTGAAGGCTCATCAGTTATTGACAAGTGTGCAAAATGATCCAGCCAAACACTATACAAGGTGTATTAGTTTCTCGTTGCTGCTGTAACAAATGACCACAACTTTACAGGTTTAAAACAAGATAAACTTATCATCTTCTATTTCTATGGATCAGACCTCCCACACAGCAGGGCTGTGCCCCTTGTTGGAGACTCCAGGGGAGAAGCCATTTCATTGACATTCTAGCACTGAAGTCACCATTTCTTGCTCATTTAGATTGTTGGCAAAATTCCGTTTCTTATGGCTGTCAGCTGAGGGCCATTCCTAGCTTCTAGGCTTGCCTATACTCTTGGGCTCATGACCTGTTCTTCCATCTTCAAAGAGAACAATGGCATGTGTTTTCATGCCACCTCTTACAAATGCACTTGCCTCTTCCTTTTCCACTTTAAATGGTTTATTTGACTGTATTGGGTCAAGATAATCTAAGACAACTTTGAAATCTCAAGATCTTGAACCTTAATCATATCTTCAAAGTGTTTTTGATGTAAGATAACATACTAACAGGTTTCAAGGATTAGAATAAGGACATTGTTTCTCTTGTTCTTTCAGCTTTATTGAGATATAATTGACAAATAAAATTGTAAAATATTTAAAGTATACGACGTGATGATTTGATAAATATAGAGATTATGATAGGATTCTCCCTGGATATGGGCTTCTTTGAGGAATCATTATTCTGCTTACCACAGTGGACCATTTGTCAACATCTACTTTATTACAATCATGTATACCTTGTCTCAGTAATCCCACTTCTAAAAATGTATTTTACATAAGTGCCCAAATAGTCTCTGTACCAACTATTATTTGGAGTGAAGTTTGTTATACAGGGGGAAATATATATATATATATATATTCTCCAATGTTTACTAGGAGGAGACTAATTAAACTATAATATATCCTCTTAATGCAACTATAAAAGTTAGTATGAATAAACTTTGTATTGTTTATAGAAATATTGCCAGAATATACTATTAGTAAGTTGAAAATCACTTACATAAATGTGTGTGTATACATATATATGTGCATAGATAGTATGTGTGTGTGTGTGTATATATATATGCATATATATACAGTATATATACTGTATTTATAGTTGTTTATCAATAACATATACAAATATAGTATATATACCTAGAAACTGAATTTATATTTGTTTATTAATAAGCAATAGAATATAACATAAGAAAATAATAGAAGTGAAATTACCTGTAGGATATAGATGGGCAGAAAAGCTAAGACTAGGACAAGGATAGAAATATTCCTAATTGACTACTTTTAAATATCATCTTGATATTCAAACCTTTTGATTGAATTACTTATACAAAAAACCTAACAGTAAAGTTTTTAAAAGTGAAAAACTAACTTTCAGAAAAGCCACTAGATTTGGGGGAGTAAAATGTTGTTATTCACCAGAATAGCTTTATTTTTTTATTCATATTCTTTAATTTTATTATTTTTATTGATTTTAGAAGAAAAGGAGGAAGGGAGAGTGAGAGAGAAACATCAATCGGTTGCTTCCCATGAATGCCCTGACTAGGGATCAAATGCTCAACCTCGGTATATGCCCTGACCAGGAACAAACCATGACCTTCCAGTGCATGGGAACACTCCAGCCCACTGAGCCACACTGGGCATGGCAGAATGCTTTTTTAAAAAAATGTAGGCATTTAAATAAGTTACATAAGTTAATGAGGGACAGAACCCTAGTTAACATGGAAGTAGCATTGGGAATAATGTGAGTTTAAAATCAAATCTATTTGCCCAGTAAATGTGTTTGAATGCCTATTGGTAGATTTCCTCCCTTACTAACATGATTTTTGATTACCATAAATTGCATTTTTATAAGAAATTAAATATCATTAATTAAAATTTAATATTTTACCCTGGCATGAATTTCCAATCTCTGCAAAGTATAAGAAAAGCAAGTGAACCAAAGAACAGTGGTTCTCTATCCGGAGCTAGTACTGGGTCAGCCTCCTGAACACCTCCAGTTTTGTCAGTGTTCACCCTAAAAAATGAACAGGGAAAGCACAAACTGCTAAAATTTTTTGCCTCAGTGCTAAAATCTGAAACTGCTTAGAGGAGGCGCAGCATTGTTTATCACCTTCTTTTCCTACAAGCATTCGAAGGACAGAGTCTACAGAAATAACATATAGGTTCTTAATCGTTTTACCCCTCGATGATGTAATGGAATTCCAAAATATATCACGATTGAGGGTATTGTCTCAGTATGGCAGGACTTTATGATTGCTATTTTCTTCTTTTCAGATATGTTCCCCCCCCCAAAAAAAGTGTTAATTTATGCTCAGAAAGACTAATGTTGCTTAAATTTTCATTATGAATAATTCTATCTTTGTGTAAATTTTTCTTACCCTCTAATAATAATTTAAAATCCTATCAAATATTTATCCACCAATCATACCTATAAAGTTTATGATAGCCAGCTTACCAACTCATTCTGTTCCTTCTCACTATGCCTATCAGGCTGTTACTTGTGCTGCTTTGCTCTCCACACTCAATTAAAAATGAAGTCAGGAATGAAGAGAGAGAGAGAGAGAGAGAGAGAGAGAGAGAGAGAGAGAGAGAGAAAGAGTGAGGGAGAGGAGAACCACTAGTTTACTGTGAATAGCACACCCTATAAAACCAAAATGTCTCCCAGAGATAAAAGAAAGAAATAGAAAAACCATGTGATCACTTCTACTTTTTCAGTAGAATAGGTCTTACAGTTTGTAGCATATCATATATGTATATGGACTGCTTTACTGATTGAGCTAAAAACCAGCCCTCTGAGTACTGGAAACAAAAGTTTCTATCAAGAATTCTGCTCAGCCTAGATGACGAGGCACCTCCTTCATTTTTAAGTCAGAAAAGCAACCCTTTCATGTGGCATTTTTTTCTGTTATATTAAAAAATTTAATGCATGATGTTTAAAGTATCTGTCTTCAGAAGATAGTATTAGAGCATGTTGATATAATTTAAAAATACCCCCCCAAAAAAGATAAAAGTTCCCCTTCTCACCATCATTACTCTACAAAGTATGACCAACCATTACCCTCCAGTATTGTCTGTCTTAAACCACTTCTTCTGACTAAGATTTGATGATGTCCCCCTATCCCAGCAAGAGACCTGCAGACGCAGCACAGTGCAGTGGGAGAACCCAGCTAGGGTGTCAGACTTAGATTCTGATTCCACTCCTTCAGTTAGCTCTGTGGCTTCAGTAAGTGACTTCACCCTTGATCCTCCGCAGCTGTCTTTGTGAGAAGCCTGATCATCCCACAGAGCTGTTTGGGGGATTTGAGAAGACAACAAGTTTAAAGCACCAAACAGTGTTTGACATTCAAGAAAAATCCCTTGCCCTCGCTTCTAGCCTTGGGACTCTTAGAAAATTCACATGGACACAGCAGGAAATTTGGAATCTATTTTTAAGAAGTACCTGCCACTACAGAAAGAAATTTACCACAGTTCACTTCAAAGCAAGAAACGACGCTAATGTATTCTCAGCAGAGAAATACATTATTTATCCCCATACCCTTAACTGCCCTGGAATTCAAATGTGTATTGGTAGCTAAGCAAAGTCTGCATGTTGATATCCTCAGCAGCACGCCATCGGATCCTGTTGCTACTGCTCCCGAGGAAAACCTGGGCATACATAGGTGGCCATATTCATGCAAAGACAAGTAGCAATTCCTATAAGGCTTAAATAAGACCTGTGTGTACCTACCCATGATTTAGAAGAAGAAGAAAAAGGACCTACATATACATTTATACACATCTATATACCTTTTTATAAGGTTGTGATGACCTGGTTCATAAAAATAAATTACTGGCTTACAATTCTATCAAATTTAGACTCAAATTTATGGGCCTTGTTTGGATTCCAGATTATACAATAGAGTGTGAAGATGCTGTTCACAAAGTATCTTGTCATCCTAATGAAAAAGAAATGGTCGAGATGGGCTCGATATATAGATCTGCTTGGACGTCATCTTAGCAAAGAAAACGAGAAATCGGAACAGAGATGTGGGGAAAGAGACAAGCTATGCTGGATGTGAGCAGTCCTTTCTACTCACTTATATCTTTTGGTGAAACAGAAAATTTTCATTAAATCAATGAGTCTAGTCCAAGTGGTTCACCTTTCCAAGTAGCTCTGGTTCCCTCCTGTTGTTTAAGTAAGCTATCAAGTTACCCAAACTGGTCCAGATAGTGGTGATCCATACTTTTCAAATAAGTGAGGTTGTCCCTGTTCTCTGGAGTGGGATTTAGATAGTGAAAAAGAATGCCAAACAGTACAATTCCTATCTGCTCAGAATGTCCATCAGTTTGCACACATGTGCACACACACAGGCACCTAAGCACATTATACAACATTCTTATTATTTGAAAGCGCTTCCCAAGTCAGTCAGATAATCAGTAGCTAAATCTCACAATGTCAGCGTTAAGTGGAGAAAGCCAAGCAGAGGGAAGTCTCTCTCCATTGTGGCAGTCAGGGAGATACAGAGAAATGATAGCCTTCCATGCATTTCTGAAAATGGGAAAGAGAAACTCATGTTTTACTAGAAAACCAGAAGTAACAAAACATGCAGCCCCAAGTTCAGTCTGAATCCATCATCTGACAAGTGTATCTTTATGCTCCTCTTTTAAGTAGAGTTCACATTGTAAATCACACTAAAATCTGCTCTACCGAACTGTACCACTCTGTGACTTATCCAGCTGGCAATGAGAATAAAGCCTATTTTGTTACATCACAGAAATCTACTTGAAACAGAACTCTTGTGAACTCAGGAAGGTCAGAAAGAAACAGAAAGTACAACAAGGAAAAGCTTGGGTGAACTTTCCTGAACTTCAGAGGTACTTCATTTTGGTTTGTAATTACCCTTGGGAAAGAGGATCAAATACGTTTTATTTTGCCACTCCATCAAGACTATAAATAGATCTTCACAGCACAAAGCAAACTGCAAATGTGCATGTGCCAGCGACCTGCTCAATGCCTAGGCTGCAGCAAGTACCCATAGAAGGGCTGAATGGAGTATAACTTGCACCCATTACACACAGTGCTGTCCCTTGTCTACCTTTAATTAGCTTCATAGAACTAGTTTCAATATCAAACAAGCCTCAAAATTAAGGATTTTTTTTGCTGTTGCTATCTTTTTTTCTGTTGTTTTATAAAACAGTAAATTCTTGAGGTATAGTGCCAAGCATTTGGCTGTATGTTGGAGATACCTTGAGAAATGTACCGACTGTTAGGGGAGATCAGGAGACTGTTTTAGGAGGGCTAAGTTAGAAGAGAGGCCAATCCTTGGAAAGCATTGGTGGGACACCTCACACAGATGTCACTTCCCTCAGGACATCATTGATGGGCTCCTGATGAATCTGATTCACTGTTTCTCTCTTATATACAGCTGTAGTGCACTAATTTTATGGCAAAATAGTAAAAAAGTCTTAAATACATTACTTGGTGATTATATGAAATTAATGTATTACATTACCATAAGAAAGATACTGTGTAGGACTATGCAAGAGATTCGTTTTTAGCTGTGTGTGTGTGTGTGTGTGTGTGTGTGTGTGTGTTTTCATCTTGATTTTTGAGTCAATAGAAAAGTCACTTCTCTATCAGAAAAAATAAAAAAGACTGTTAGCTGCAACCACACTAAATGTTTCTGATTCAATGGTTATACTTTTCCTTTAGGCAAATTTGAGATAACTCACAGTTAACCACTGAAAAATTACAATGTGTTTAAAGCATGGAGAAAATGATTATATTTGGTAACAGAAGTGGAAACTTTTTACAAATAATAATTAAATTTTTCTATAAATATTTGCAATGTCGGAATAAAATGAATACATAGTATTTTGCACATTTATTTTATGTGATTTCCCAATTGAGAATTAATTTCTTCAAGTATGGGATGTTGTTAGATCATTGAGATTGCTCTTTTGTCACAACCAAGGGCATCATTACATGGCTTTTTGTTGTTTTACTTGTTTGGCAATTGAATTATTTTAATTCACTTTATGAATTGTTTACTGAGGCAGATAACAGGATAGATATGATGCTAAAAGGGAAACATATTCATATATATATATATATATATATATATATATATATATCTTAAGTTTATAAAGATGGAGGGTTTTGTTCATTAATACTCTCATATAGCAGGGATGAGCTAAGAATTTTAAAGTTCCAGAGCATTCTTTTGTTACTAATTCTTTGTTTAAGCTGTTGTGTGTCTTAAATCATGGGAAATGAGTGTAGATAGCTTTGTTATTACATTTGTCACACATCTTGCTCTTCCTGCATAAAATACCCCTTGACTTCAAGGGAAGTGTTGCAAGCCGAGGAAGAAAATCCTGCAATGGGGGTGTGTGGCTTTTAACACTTTCTAAAACTGCAATGTAAGTATACATTAGATGTCTTAATCTTGAGAAACAAATTAATTTTTTTCTTTGATATTTAAGAATAATTTTTACCACCTTTAACTACTATATGCTTGCTGACATAATTATAATAATTAAAATTCGTTAAATGTTCATTAGCTGCCAGGCCTGCGATTAAAGTTAGTGTAGACATGTGTTTTTATTATAGGTCTTCTATTCATTTAGTCTTCACAACTCAGCAAGGTGGGTACTATTACTTGCTTCATTTTACAGATGAATAAAGTGAACTTTGAAGCAGTTAAGTAACTTGTCATGAAATCACACAACCATTAAGTGGCAAAGCATTTATTGGAACTTTAGATTGGTTGATGTGGAGACTTTGTGCTTAGCCTCCCGTAATATTTTACTTAAGAAAATAATCCCTGATAAAGAGAAAGAAGGAAAAAAAAGACCATGCCTTTCAAACAAGAAATAGTTAAGGTTAAATTCACACTTTAAGTAAACTTTAGGAAGAAAAAGTAGCTACTAAGTTTTCTTATATAATTTACAATGTTTTTTCCTATAGTTTGATATATGGCAAAAAATGGGAAGGGGAGCACTTGAGGTGTTGGGGATAATTCGGAATCTGATAATCTATTCCTACCTAAATTAAATCTTGAATTGTAATATATTTTAAATTGTCAGACTAACTTTTGCTTATGAATTTTTAAATGCAAAGTACATATTTGCATGTATGTGAGCAAATGCCTTTACTCTTATATAGTCAAAGCTAGTTGAATATACACGTTGCCAGCCAGGTGTCTTTAATGTTTTTTATTATGTAACATTTGATACATACAAAGGAACATATGTAAGAAGTATATACACTACAAATAATATAATTAAAATAAACACCAGTGATGCCACTAGCAAACTCAAAACCTATAGAGTTGCTAACACCATCGATGTCATAGGTAGCTAGCTAGCTCTGTGTCCCTTCACCATGAATTTTCCAGCTCCCTGCCTTCAAATAGGTAACTGCCATCCTGAATTTGGTTTTATCATTTCCTTGCTTTTTTATTGAGGTATAACTGACATATACTAGTAATAATACATTAGTTTCAGACGTATTACATAGTGATTCAGTGTTTGTACATATTGCAAAATGGTCACCACAATAAGATAGTTAACATGTCACATATCTATAACGCAGCTGAAAAATACCAATAATATCATTTGAACTTTTGTAGCCTTTTTGATCAGATGAGAAAGCTAAAGCATTTCACTTGTTTAAAAGGCTAGGGCAAGTGTTAAATCCATGCTTGCTCAATAAGGAGTCTATTACCACACTTGCTCCAGCAAACGGCGTGTAATTGACATTTTACATATCTGTATGTATAAATAATGGAAATACCATTAAAACTGGAAAAGATGATACAAAGGAAGCAACCTAGCAGTGATGCCAGGTGTGTTCTTTGCAGCTATACTTCTTCCTTTAAGGTTCATTGGCATTAGGACTGCTTTCTAGCTTTAGCTATCCTTAGGAGAGAAAAGAATCTTAAAGGGTGCCTGATTCAGTGCTGTTAAAACCGGAAATCTTCAACTATGTTTACTCTTAAGTGAAACATTGATCTAAGTGATATCATGCATCAGAACACTTTCCATTGCAAATGACAGAAAACCCAAGCTCAACCCAATTATACAAAAAGGCAAGTTATTGGGTCATGTTACTGAAAACCCCTGAGTAAATCTAGCTTCATCTGCAGCTTGATTCAGGGTCTCAAACAATGCCACAGGACATGATCCTTCTCCTGAACTTGGCTCAAATCTTATCCCTGTTAGCTGTCAGAACTATATGATCTCAGGTTTTGGTCTACAGGAAAATGGGCATGCATTCCTCCCAGCCGGCAAAATAGCCTGCATTTCATGGACTCTGACTGCCCACACCTATTCCTAAGCCAGTCTCTGTGGCCAAGACAATGAAAGATTCTGATTGTTCGGGCCCTCCTTACCTGCCAGCAGCTGGTCAGGGAAGAAGTCACCTTATCCGAAATCTTGAGCTGAGCTTGAGGAAGAATGTGATTCTCTAGGGAAATAAGGGGGTGTGCACCCCAGAAGAACATTGAAGGATACTGAGTAGCTGATTTGTTGTTGTTAATCCACACCTGAGGTTATATTTTTTCTCCTGATCTTTTAGAAAGAGTGGAAAGGAGAGGGAGAGACACAGAGAAACATCGATGTGAGAGAGACACATCAATTGATTGCCTCCCCCACGCACCCAGACCGAGGCCTTGCATTGAGCCTGCAACCAAGGTACGTGCTCTTGACAGGAACTGAGCCCTTGACCCTTCAGTCCACAGCCCAATACTCTAACCACTGAGCAAAACCAGCCAGAGCTGAGTAGCTGATTTTCACTTCAAAAAAATTTTTTTTGATTCTGCAGGATTTCATTTCATATTCTAATCTCATTCCTAATTACCCTTCACTTTCTCTTTGCTTTTGGTACAGCTATTTCATGTCCTTAAAGTTGAGGGGCGCTGATTTGGATACCAAGCATCAGCCTCCACTGTGTCATTAGAGATAAGTGTATTCTCACGCTTTCATACAGGGTAACCCACTACAGCAATCTGCAGTTGCAGGCAGGAATCTGACATTTCTGCAGTCTCCCTCCAGTGAGTCTGAAGGGAATAGTTATGTCATTCAATAGCCTCAGAATCCTCCAAAGCAGGTTTTGAGCATTTACACTCAAGATTTCTCCTAAGTTAGCTTATAATTTTCTCAGCTTTGATTTCAGTTTTCTTTCATCCTCACAAAATTCTGTTCTTCCATGTCAGAGGAGCTCTCCACTCATAGCACCAAAACTGTTTAAAATGTGACACTGTACTGTGGCTAAAAATGACTACCTACAAAAACAATCCCCACACACTGATGCTTGCATGGGCTCATTCCTGTGAAACACATAGGAAACATATGCTCATTAGTTACAGGAATCAATTTAAATGATAATGTTTTCAAATGGCCAACATCAAATAAACCCAGGGAGCAAACATTATGGCAACATGGTAAACAAGCTCTGAAGTGCAGCTGAGTGTGAAGGTGATTATCAGGGGACAGAGCTGGTGGGTACAGGGTAAGTAAACCAATCTACTGCCAGATAATCATGTAAATTTATCATACAGCGCACTCCATTACTTCTCCCTTAGTCCGCGGCCACACTCTCCCCAGCAGGTTATAAAAAGCAATTCCTGAGCTCTTGCTGGCAAGTTCAATGTTCATTTAAAGCAGAAAGAGGTATTTCATGTGGGAGAAGATGGACATGAGAATTTGCTGTGTAGCTTGGTGGCTCTGTGAGACATAAATAGGGACATGAATATCATTAATGTGATTGCTATTAAATGTCTGCAAATTTAGAATATCATGCATTTATTACACACAACAAAGCTACTATTATAAACTTCACCAATGGAGGCTCATTTTTTTAGAATCTCACTTTTTATCCTTTAGTATTAAGCATATTTTAAATAGTGCCATGGTACTTAAAATAAACAGGAAAAAACTAATGCCCAGTAGCATTTGGTACATACTAGGTTAAACAGTGAATATATCAAGAACACAATGGACTTAGAATATTTGAGTTGGTGTGAAATGATAAGAGGGGTGTTTACCAGACTGGAAAAGGGGGAAGAGAGTATTCCCAGCAGAAAGCATTACTGTGCAGAGAAATAAATACATATGACCCATTTTAAAAGTAACAAGAGAAGGAGTGAGGGGTGGAGTGTATTCATTTCTTGGTTATTTTACTTCTGTTTTTTTAAAAAGAATGAATGAGCATCTTTTTGTAATATGTCTAGCAATTTTTAGATACACATTTAGACATAATTTTTATACTAGGCTAAAAAATTAGATTTGGTCTTACTCTAGGACTGAAATTTCCGTGTCTTTAAAAGTTGTCTTCATAAAATATGAATGATAAAATGGAAAGGAAAATGATTAAATTATATTTTATTATTATTGTCATTTTGTTCTTATGTTTTTACCTCTCTTTTTAATTACTCTATTAAGTTTGCTCTTGAGGCACATGGAATAAAAATTATTTGAATTGGGTATGAGCCCGTCAAGCTTTAGTATTTACTTACCTGAGAAAGTTTACAGGGATGAGAACGGAAACTCTCATGCATAGAGTGCCCGTGATGGGAAAGGCCCTGCCATTCACAGTCAGCCACACCTACTCACTGAATTCAATAGGTTTACCAATGATTAAAAAAAAATTTACTTTTTTTCTGATTAAATCAACCTTATTACTTGGATGTCTAAAGAGGATTGTGTTAAGAAAAGCGGTTAATTTTATGTCATTCATCACACCCTGGTTCAATAGCAACAATATGGGCTCTTACTTTGTCATTACTGGATTGAGTGATAATGGAAACCCAGAAAGACTAAAGAATGTACAATATTTCCAAAGGGACATTAAAGTCCATTGCAGGTATAAGTATAGTTCTGCCTTGCAGCACCAGGTATGATAGAACCCACAACAAGCTCTGGCCTTTGCATGTCTCTCTGGAATCCTGCATATGACTTCATTCTAACACCAGGCCTCAATGGCAGACAGAACTTCAGCATTTCTAAGAAGTACTACCTCACTGACCCCCATACCACCAAGAAAGCCTATATTTTTGTTCCAAAACCAGGTACCCACTTTACCTAGATGATATATGATTCCAGTAGAAACAAAACTGTATTCTCCTAACAGTGTTACTCATAGGTATGGACAATTCGGGGTTTTCAGAGTAAAGATCAAGCAGGAGCAAAAAGGGATTGTTTCTGCCAGAGACACCATTTCCTTTGGTAAATCTCTGCTTCTTAGGCAGATGGGGAAGGTCTCAGGGAACACATGCTTGGTTTCAGGTTACCCTCTGATTAATTCTCTTCCTTTTGCTCTTTCTTTTGGAATAACTAACCACAAATTAAGCTGGACTTTCAGGGAATATTTTCATACCATATCGTTTAGTCAGTCTTATGGAATTTGGTTTGGTTTGGGGGTTTTTTGAGCCTTATATTCACACACACACACACACACACACACACACACACACACACACAAACACTCTAAATTATACAACATCTGTTCTGATAGAAACTTCTGTTAGGATAAAAAATCCAGCTGTGTTAAATGATAATAATGTTGAAAGCCTTCTCCTGGCCTCTCAATTTGATATTCTATTAAAGGGTCATTTTGTTGACTGAAATCTTCTCATGAATTCATTATGGAGACGAAAAGACCCAGCTTTCAGATGGCTAAGCAAGAATCCTCCTTTTCCTCTTTGCCTTTTCTTTTCATAGATTTGCAATCCAAGAGTAAGTGAAGCCAAACCATCATCACTATGGAGATATCCGTGCCTTGTTCTTTTTTTCTGGCTCTGCAGTGCACACAACAGTGTAATTGATGCTCTGGTGCAGCTGCCAGTGGGGCTTTCCTATAAGAAATCATATTAGCCTTCCTTTTTAAATGTGTTTAGGGTAATAAGTCATCCTTGACATTCACCATTCATACAACAAAATGTCTGTGTTACAAATTCAGCCCCAAGCTTATCAAATAATTAATACCAGATTTGTAAGTGACACAGATGATGTCAGGTTTTTGTATGAAGTAGGACCTTGATCCCCAGCATTTACTCATTGCAATTCTTTTGCTAACAGATAACATCTGCTAGTGAGTAATACTTCGTTTCAGAGAAGAACAGCTTTTAGTGATTTTATTCCTATGAAGTTTACTAGGTTGACAACACTTGAAGCCAAATGCTTTTGTTTAACCACCACAGAGCAAGAAATGGTCATGCAATCTCTTTCATAATTTTTTTAAGCCTGGGGGAAATCACATTTAAGAATAAATGTGGTTTAAGTCTCCTGTTCAGTCCTTAGCTCAGACTCACTTCAGAAATCTCCAGTGAGCTCACTGCCTTTGTACTTTTGGGTAATGCCAATCTGTTGAGTAGGAAGTAGAAAGATGTTCTATGACCAGGATCAGATACAGACTGTCATCTAGATGATAAAATAAGTGGTGAAAATATTCCCAAATCAGCAGAGTTTCTTACTGTTGGAGTGGCAGATAACAGTTAAACAAGGGAGGAATGAACAACTATCCATGCGTTTTAGACTTGAAGACCTCCATATGAACTCTTTAGCTTCATGTAGACACACATCAGAACATTTATAGATATGTTAATATACATGGGTGAGTATAGACACATATATGTTCTTCTTTAAGTTGAGAGGGCATAGAAGTAATGATACTCTAGTAGCAACCAGCACCCAGATCTTGTTTTCTAATTCTATTCTCCAATAAAAGAACCAGGTTCCTTAGAGAGATCTGCTGTTGCTAGAACTTGAATAAGAAACATACAAGATAAGATCAGAGGATCTTATGGCATCAGAAAGTAAGAACATAGCAAAACAAAAAAATCTATAACATAGAGACCAACTGAAAAAGTTCCAGATGGCCAAAATAGTAATCTATTCAATAAAATAGTATAGTATTATAATACAAAATCTTCTATCTTATATATATTCATATAAAAGCCTACTATGCAAAGTGTCCCCTCGGAATTTGACTGGTAAATCAGGAGTTTGATTGCTTGCTATGATGTGTGCTGACCACCAGGAAGTGGCACAGAACAAATGAAGGCCCTGGCCAGTGGCCAGTAGCCAGGGAAGGGAGGCTCTGGGCAGCAGACGGAAAGCCCTGATTGGCCATGATTGCCAGCCAGGCCTAGGGACCCTACCTGTGCACGAATTTCATGCACTGGGCCTCTAGTGTGTATGGATATATATATATATATATATATATATATATATATATATATATATAATATGCTAAGTGTCTGACCATTCAGCCTTTCAATCAGTTGCTATAATGTGCACTGGACCACCAAGGGGCATACGCTCTTACCAGAAGTTTAGCTTGATGCTGGGGTTCAGCTGATTGGGACTGGGTGAGATGGGCCAGACACCCTAGAGCCCTCCTGTGGTCCCTCCTCAGCCCCAATCATGCACTGGTGGGGTCCCTTGGCCTGGCCTGTGCCTTCTCACAGTCCAGGACCCCTTGGGGGATGTTAGAGCCGGTTTCAGCCCGGTCCCAGCAGGCCA
>PVJC01003244.1:0-72205 GCA_004026665.1 Murina feae
AAAAATAAAATAAAAGGATGGTCGAAGATGGCTTCTCTGAGGAGATAACATTTGAATAATACTTAAAAATGGGTAAGAAACTAGCCATTTTAAGACATGAAGGAAGAATATTCTAGTGGGAGAGAACAGCAAGTTGTAAAGGCTCTGAGCTAAAAGTGAATTTAGTGTATTAAAAGAATGGACTGAGAAGGTCAGTATGCCTAGAGTATAAACAATCTGGGGAGAATGGGGATATGAGAAAGTTGTCAGGATAGGAACCTTGTCAGTCATTATAAAACATTTGGATTTTATCTTAAAATAGTTTTAGGATTAATATCCTGGCCGTAACCGGGTTGGCTCAGTGGATAGAGCATCGGCCTGTGGATTGAAGGATCCCAGGTTGGATTCTGGTCAAGGGCATGTATGTACCTTGGTTGCAGGCACATACCTAGTAGGGAATGTGCAGGAGGCAGCTGATGATGTTTCTCTCTCATCAATGTTTCTAACTCTCTATCCGTCTCCCTTCCTCTCTGTAAAATAAATAAATGAATAAATAAATAAATAAATAAATAAATAAATAAATAAATAAAATCCTGGTGTTTATGAACCTGAGCTTTAAAATAATTTTTCTAGTCAGAATTTTGACCTTTATAGCTTATAGGAAATGTACTTAATTATAATTTTCATTTTAAATTTTTTATTTAAATATTGCTTCTTTTCTGACTCTTGTAATTTTCTTTCAATTAGAATCATCTTATTGTAAAGGTTCCCCCATATCATGACCAACATATAACTTTGCCAGTATCAGTGGGAATATATGTAGTGACCAATGCTGGAAGATCTCATGATGTTCAACCATTCACTTACACTCCAGACCCAGGTATGTCAAAATAAAAAAGTCTGAACTAAAATGAATGATTAATTTCTGGTACTTTGGAAGAATATGAAGACCAGCCAACCAAAAAGAAAAAGTGATAGCCTGGCCAGTGTGGTTCAATGGTTGGATTCCCAGTTAGTGCACATACTCTAGTTGTGGGGCTGGATCCCCAATAGGAAGCGAGTAGGAGACAACAAATCAATGATTCTCTCTTATCATTGATGTTTCTATCTCTCTCCCCCTCTTCCTTTCTCTCTGAAATCAATAATATATATATATATATATATATATATATATATATATATATATATATATATATATATATATTTTTTTTTTTTTTTAAGAGCATGGCTTTTGAAAAAGAAAGAAAAGAAAAGCTAGGAGTGCTCTGAAGTCAGACTCTCCAGAGTTATACAGCTTACTCTTTAGTAAGAATTAACATTTATTGAGTTTCTCTAGTGTGCCGAAAAATGAAAGTGACAACTTTGGGAAACTGCTAATAATTTAGTCTAGCTGGCTTACAGGATTGCCTTTTGGGAGAGATAAGAGGTATGCTTGGAATGATAAGTGATAAGAATCACAAATAGAGTTATATGCCTATAATATTTTCTAATCTGTATAATCAAAAATACCAAAGACTGCTGGTGAATAAATATTTTAAACATAACTTTAAGCACTTAGGCAAAATAGATGCTTTAGAAACCAGAGCAGTAAGAGCAATTGAAATGTTAAAAATTTAGAAGATCTACCCTGGCTGGGTAGCTCAGTTGGGATAGAGCATTAATCTTTTTTTTTTTTCTTAATAGCAGCAGCTGGTGCTTTGAATGTAAATGTGAAGAAGGAAATGTCTAGTCCAGCAAGACCTTGCTCTTTTGAAGAGGCCATGAAAGGTATTAAGTTGATTCTCATATATTTTCTCTAACAAAGTTTACTATTTTGTTTTCTCTTATGTACTTGGAACACTTAGCAGGGTCTCTTCTATACTGTAAAATAAATATTTGTTTTTTACTGAATGCAGAGATTTGTTTCCCAACAAATTTACCATGTAAACTTTTTTTTTAACATGTTAGAGTGGAGTTTTTTGTTTTTTTTCTTTGTTTTCCATTCCCCAATATTAAAAATCTTAAAAGTATATGTAAAGTACAATAATGTATGTAAAAAAATTTCTACTAATAAGATTAGTACTTGACATTGAAACTAAAGAGACCAAAATATGAACTATCAACATTTGAAAAAGTTGCTTTAGGCTCTTCTAATATTTTTATTTATTCCTTTGCCAATCCCAAGAGATAACAAAGATATATCTTTAGGATGTTAAGTGATAGATTCTTTTCTCAGATTTCTAATACAACTATGATACTTAGTGATACTTTCGTGCCATTATAAATGAAGATGTCAATTACATAATGACCATTGGTTTATTCCTATAATCCTAGCTTTTACTTATATTTTTCTGCCATGAAATTCATGAGTTAAATAAAATTAAGTTATAAAATTAAAAATATTTACATTTAAAAGGGAATAATATGCTTAATAAATTTTATCAAATATGGTAGCTTTTTTTCTATTGTCAGTAGTAAAATTTAGCTTTCATGTATATATGTGTTCAGTATAGCTTGCCATTATAATTTCTGATCACAAACACTTTCCCAGAGTAGATTAGTGAGAAATTTTGCACTGATGAGTAAACTGCCAAGATTACCTGATTCAAATACAAGAAAATTTATAAATCTGTGCTATATATAATCATAGCTAATGCACATGGGAGATATATTAAGTGCTGGGCAGTATGCCACACTCTTTACTGCCATTATCTCATTTAATCTTCCAAACTCTATGAGATAGGTAATTTATTATTTTCATTTCATAGATGAGGAAATCAAGGTTCCTGAGAGGTTAAATAATTTTCCCAAGTTCGTTTAGCTAGCATTAAGAAAGATAGGTTAAGCTTCAGTATAAAAGTAACACCTCTAAGCAAAAATAATTCAAACCATGTTATTAGATAAATAATACCATAATTAATTAATCATTAAAGAAAGTCTTGCCCTAACTAGTTTGGCTCAGTGGATAGACTTGGCCTGCAGACTGAAGGGTCCCGGTTTTAATTCAGTCAAGGGCACATACCTAGATTGTGGACTGGATCACCAGTAGGGAACAATTTAGGAGGCAGCCGATCAATGATTCTCATCATTGATGTTTCTGTCTCTCCCTCTCTGTTCTTCTTTGAAATCAATAAAAATATATTTTAAAAAAAGGAAAGTCTTGAACATTTGTGGTCTGTCCTTTGCCAACTGTGTGCTCTTCTACAAAAATTCCTTGATGCTTCCTTTCATGGAATATCAGGCAGATAGAATAGTAACCTAATCCAATGTGAAATTTATCGTACAAGATTATGAATTGAAGGTTGAAAAGTTTTGAAAGCTCCATTTAATTTTTAGTAACAAAATTATTTAAGTTGATCCAAATCTTACAAGCCTAAAAAAGGATGCAAACATACATGCACGTATTACTCTTCTTCAAAATTTAGACCTCCTTATTTTGACAATTGTATCAACTTAAGTCATGATAAAAATAATTTTATGAAGATATAAAATTAAATTGAATACTCAGCTAACTTAGTTTAAAATTTTCATTTGTTTTTATAAATACAGTATCATTAATTAGAAAGTACTGTTCAATTTAAAAGACAATAGCTTTTAGGACCAGGAATTTTCCTTGACAAATGGCTTATTTTTATTCCATGAAATGACAGCTTTAGTATAATGTCAAGGTATCATTTTGGAGATTTAATTAAGTATACTTTAATGATGAAGACTGAGCAACATAAATGACTTTTAAATTTGTGTTATGGCATTAATCCTCCAAGAAACAGTCTGATAAATAACTATTAATTATAATAAGATTTAAAGCTTGATGTCCAATATGATGTTATGGTCATATATTGAAAGCTTTTGCTCTGAAGTAAGTTTCTAATCCCTTGGAGAGAGTTTGGAAGAGTGTGGAGTAAGGATAACAACTAGTACCAAAGGATTATGATTCATTTTCTGTTTTACCCAACTGTTATATATATCCTTAACACAAAAGTAATGCATCTAATCTAATAAAAGAGTAATATTTAAATTGACCATTTCTACAGGATGCCTAAGCCACACCCACCAGCCAATCAGAGTGGCTGTATGCAAATTAACCCAGCCAAGATGGAGGCTGGCAGTCATGGAGCTAGAGTAAACAGAGGCTTCCGCTGCAGCAGGAGTAAAAATGTTTGCCAGCCTGCTGGCTGGGCCTCTCTTGTGCTCCAGGCAACATTGTTGCAATTACAGAAGCCTCGGAGCTGAAGCAAACAGCAGGCTTCTGTTGCACCAGCGATGGAGGAAACTGCCTGCCTAGAGTCTACTAAGGCAACATTCTTTCAATTATAGAAGCCACAAAGCTGAAGCCAACAGGATGCTTCGTTACCTGCCTAGGCTTCGGCTTAAAGGAACAGTACCAATTATAGAAGATAAATAAACCCCAGAAACCTGCTTCCAGCCAGCCTTGCTGGGACATTGGGTCAGTGGGAGCTATGGGCAGACTGAAAGCCTGAAAACAGCCCTCAGCCTGTCACCCACGCTGGCCACACCCCAATGGGGTGAGGGACCCCACAGGGGGGCTTGGCCAGCCTGCAAACAGCCATCAGCCTGTCACTCAGGCTGGCCAGGTACCCCAGTAGGGACCTGAATCCTGAAGAGACTGTGGCCAGCCTGCAAACAGCCATCAGCCCCTCACCCAGGCTGACCAGGCATGCCAGCAAGTGGACATCCCCGGAGGGGTCCCAGACTGGGAGAGGGCACAGGCCAGGCTGAGGGACCCCCGAGTGCACAAATTTCTGTGCACCGGGCCCCTAGTATTAAATAAGATAAAATAAGCCATTTGTCAAGGAAAATTACTGGTTCTAAAGTATACAGTGTAAGCTATTATTAACAGTTTTTGGAAATATTCCCACAAAGTTTTCTGTATCTATATAGATGTGAGTGTAAATGTTAACTAAATCGCTCAAAGACTGTGATGAAGGTTTAGGATCCAGGGATTAAGTGTTGATGTGCATTCTCTCACTTTCAGCTTTGTAAGGAGTGGTTAATTGGATTAGTGTGAAAAATAGTTGAGAGCATATACTTTTCTCTACTGATTGGATAGGGCAAGGTTTAGGAGCTTTAAGGAGCCATAGAAATAATCTTGTTCAATCGCATTTTACAGGTGATAAACCAAGGCCTAAAGAAGTTGTGATTTACTCAAGGTCTTACAGCTAGTAACTGACAGAGATTACAACTTAGGTTGCTCTCAAAATTCTATATTTTTTCACGCTATTATTTCCTACCCTATAAATCTTGTTGTTAATGTTAAACCTCACCTGACTGTATTTTTCCATTGATTTTTAGAGGGAATGGAAGGGAGGGGGAGAGACAGAGAAACATCTGTATGAGAGACACATCCATTGATTGTCTCCCACACATGTCCCCATTGGGGCTAGGGATCAATCAAGGTTCATGCTCTTGACTAGAATTGAACCCTTCAGTCCACAGGCTGACACAAACAGACTAGGGCACTCCCCTTAAATCTTTATTTTAACCATACGTGTTTGTACTTGACCTAAATGCTCCTTGCTGATAACAAACTTTTACTAAGGATTGTTCTAAGTTTCAAAAATTATTATTTGACATCGATAGAAGAGAGCACTTTAAAAGTTTTTGGCATAATGTGTCAATACCAATATTCCTTATAAATTCAAATTGCTATTGGGATGGATAAATATGTCTATCTTATTTACCTTCTGCATTTTTTGAATTGGCTTAAAAGTTTTCCCCCAACCCCTAGGTCAATTATATTTTACATGTTTGTATTTTTTTCCTCTCTCACTAAAATGTAATTTTCACTAGTTGGGCTTTATCCATCTTATTCATCATCACTGATCTCCAGAATCTTGAATAGTACCAAGAACTTTGTAAAGGGCTCAATAAATACCTAATGAAAAGAGAAGGAAGAAAAGATAGTGTGACATCTCTCAAGCCATTTAATATTATTTACAAGTCCATTAAGATGCAGTTGTGGGTTCTGGGACAAGAAAGTATGTACTTACTTTTCCCTTTTCCTCCCTTCTAAATTGTCTAAATACCTTAGAAATAATTGGACAATCATAAATCATATTTAAAATATAGAGAGAAGAAAGACTGTCATTTTGAAGAATGACACCAAGTTTCCTGGGTTCTCTTCTTATCTCCCATTTATCTGGATTGGGCACTAGAGAGGTCTGCTACTCAGAACTGGCAGTAGGCATTGGCAAAAAATAAGTTACTAAATAAGCATGAAAAGCCTGTTCTCTTTGACCAGAAGACCAGAAAGGGAAGGCCCAGCAAAGACTTTTGTTGGGATGATTCCTATCTAGTGACAGCAATTGACACCCCCCCCCCCACACCTATACTTGCATTAGCAAGAGAACTTGGGAGGGTCAACCCACCTCATGCTGCATACCTATCAATTAACAGTGGGTCTGGTCTGCCAGGAGGTCAGTCTAACTACAGTGATGGCAATGGCAGAACCAGGGGGGCAACCCCACCACCACCAGGCAGCAGCACACATGCCCCTCCTTTCACCCACATTGGTGATGCCAGCAGGCCCTGTGTCTCCCCTGTTCTTCCCCTGACAGCAGACAGAGACCCAGACCTAGCAACTCCTGGCCCTCCGCCCAAGAGCAGAGAAAGATCCAGGCCAAGTGTATCCCAACCCTCCACCCAGTGACAAAAGGCTCTATTCAGTGGTAGAAGGTGAACAGATCCAAACATTGTCCTAGTGAGATGAGCTACCCAAACCCTGCAGTCTTGACCTTCTACCCAGTGGCAAAAGACAATCTACCCAGGTGCTTCCCCAGCACCAGCAGAGATAGAACAGGAAGCCCATTAGTACCAGGAGGCTAGAGCATATACTAGAAGAAATGCTTTTCCTCTTGCAAGTCAAGCATCCCTCATCCCCAGTTAGTAACACCAGACAGCCCAGAGAAACACCTTCCACGCTTGCAGGCAGCACCAACAGGATTCCCCTGGAATTCATGCAGAGCTAGAACAGAATGCCTACCAGAATAGGACTCAGCAAACGAAATTGTCAGTGGTCATAGAAAGACTTGTATCTTTTGTGTGGGCATTTTAAAAAGTGTCCTTTTCTTATTTATCTACACCAGTAGACATACCTGCTTGTCTGTGGTCTCCTTTGGAGAAGTAAAAGACTCTTGCTCAACCTATTCCGCTATTCTCACTTTCCAGAGGAGAAATAAAACTAAAATGATAAGGATTTTTCTCTAAATAAATTTTGGGAGAAATTATGTGTAGATCTGTTAAGTGGTAACTGTAGTGGATACGTTTATTTGTCAATGGATATTTATAAGCAGTTTCTAATTGAACTATAATATAAACTTGTTTTTAGATATTGGCAATTTTTAGACCAAAAATACTATTAATGAAAATATTCAACACACTGCATTGTAAAATTAACCAATGAATTAAATTGACTATGATAAAGATAAAGATTAATTCATTAATTTCTTTATTCATTCAACAAATATTCATTGATTGCTTATTATACATCAGGCAACAAGAACAAAAATCTCTGCCTTCATGGAGCTCACATTGTAATAGAATTCAAAAGGAAGAATAGCATTTGAATGTTATTCAAGACAACACTAACAGTCTTTGAAATTGTCCTGTGAGATGGGTCACAAATACTTTTATATGCCTGACATTTTCTCTCAGTAAAAATTAGATTTTGAGTTTAATTGTAGAAATATTGGTAGAATCTAGGTGAAAATAGGTCCAGGGAAGTCAAGAATAAATGATACATTTCTCAGAATAATAAAGCTTAGAATATCCAAAGTTAAATTTAAAAGCACTTTCCCCTTCCTCAATATAATCAGTTTCCACAGGAATTATTTCTAGCCATTGGCTATGAGACAAGTTGAAGTAAGATCTGAAAGTTTCAAATATTTCTAAATAAGAATATTTACAAAAGTAGCAATCTTACTCATATATCATTTAAAATTCTTCTTTGTAGACAAGATTTCTTCTTAATATCAAATTAAGAAATGTAATAGCTACGCATTCTGGGGAATCTATATTTCTCTCCATAGGGTCTCAAAGTAGTGGTAATCTTTTAGATCAGAATTTGGGTGTGTGTTCAGTTTAGAAGACTGTCATTAGTGATGTCAGTGGGCATCACTAAGTCCACCAATGGCTGACTCACATAGACAAAAAAAAAAAAAAAAAAAAAGAGGAAAGGAAAGGGAAGGAGGAAAGGAGGAAAAGGAATCAAGGGAGGGAAAGGTAAATATAATGAAGTGATAAAATGTACCTCATCTGCTATATATTGCTTCTCAGTGTAGATCTCTATTGAAAATGGGAATAAAAAGAAGTGAAAAATAATTGCTGGTTTTGTTTTGGAAATTTAATTGGTTCACTAAAATAGTCCTTAAATTTCTAAAAAGAAAAAATTTTAAGTCCTACCTAAAAGAGAAATGTGTTCATAATTTAGAATCGCAAAATTTATTTGGTTACTTGGTGGCCAAGCTTCTTATAAGAAGCTTCAGTTTTGTTGAGGAGAGAAATTTTCAGACAATTCTGTGGCCTTTAAAAATTTTGACTTTCGGCCTGGCCAGTGTGGTTCAGTGGTTGATCATCCACCTTGAACTAAGAGGTAACTGGTTCGATTCCTGGTCAGGGCACGTGCCTGGGTTGCAGACTGTGTTCCCAGTAGTGGGCATGCAGGAGGCAGCTGATTGATGTTTCTCATCGATATGTCTATTCCTCTATCACTCTCCCTTCCTCAAGCCAAAGCTACTTCAAAAAAGGGAGTATACATTTTGATATGCCAGTTTTGATATATATCTCATGCTACATAACGTTAAAAAATGGACTTTTAAATCATGGCTAATAGCATCACACTATAGAATAAATAGTTGATGACTTTAGTGATTTTAAGTTTTTCTTTCTTTTTTTGTGTGTGTCTGTGTGTGCAGCTATAAAGACTACTGGATGTAACTTAGATAAGGTAAATATTCTTCCTAATGCTCTGATCACTCCACTCATATCAAGCAGTATGATTAAGAGTGAAGATGTTACTCCAATGGAAGTGACAGCAGAAAAAAGATCTATTTTTAAGGTAAGCCAGCCACATTGACAAGTGTCCCCCCTCTTAACCGCAAATATAAAAATTACTTTTTATATTTTAAGTGGTTTGATTTCTTTTTCCCATGTTTATGCTTTTTACTTTTTCTGTTTCTTTCACATTTGCTTTTCTTTAGAGGCACTTAATGAATTTTGTGTTTCCGAGTAAGTGCTTTTATATTCCAGTAAAATAGCCTGCATTTAAAGAGACTTTCAGTATCCATTTTTGACAAGCAAGACCTGTGAAATGTTAGCTAGACCTGTGAGATGGAGGGTGTTAATGAAAGTACTGGTTAACATTTTTAAAATTAGAAACATTTTTATTTCCTTTTCTTTCCCACTCTTCCTGTAACTCCCTTTCCTTTTTTCATTTATTTTCCTCCTATAATGTTACCAGTAAACCACAAAATGGGAATATATATATTTTTAAAATATATTTTTGATTTTTTTTTACATAGAAGAAGGGAAAGGGATAGAGAATTAGAAACATCGATGAAAGAGAAACAAAAATCAGCTGCCTCTTGCACACCCCCTACTGGGGATGTGCCCACAACCAAGGTACATACCCTTGACTAGAATCAAACTTGGGACCCTACAGTCTGCAAGCCGACGCTCTATCCACTGAGCCAAACTGGTTAGAGCAAAATGGGAATATTTTTTAGCTTGCAATTAATTCATGAACTATAGAATTAATGTTTTAACTGTCCTAAGCATATCAACAGCTGATTACTTTATATATTACTTTATATATATACTAGGGGCTCGGTGCACGAAATTCGTGCACAGGAGGAGGGTGGGGGTTTCTCAGCCCAGCCTGCCCCCACTCACAGTCAAGAACCCCTCAGTGGATGTCCTATGATGGCCCCAGTCTGGCAGGCGCCTTGTGTGTGTGTGTGTGAGTGTCACCACTGGGGGCCTGCCCCCAGCCGCATCTGAGGCTCAGAGCAGTCATCCTCTGTGTGTCTATCTGCGGAGGGCCTGCCCCCAGGCACACCATGGAGGCTTGGAACAGGCACCCCTCTGTGTTGATCTTTCAGACTCCTGCCATCCCCTGCATGTTGTTCTCTTTTTTGAGCTGTGGCCAGGGCTCGGTGCTGCCTGCCTGCCATGCTTGCCTATTCCCCATCTTCCTCCAGCCACCAGACAGCTGGGAAAACCCTGCCTGTTCACTGCCTCGTGGTCAGGCCAGCCTTTCTCTGCTCCCCGATCCCCGCAAGGGGAATGGGGAGCGACCAAGCAGGCCCCGCCGCGGGCCCAAACTGCCTTTCTCCCGCTCCTCAGTCCCTTTGTGGGGATCAGGGAGCAGGAGAAATGCAGCTTGGGCCGGTGGTGAGGCAGCTGGCGCCCGCCATCTTGGCTGGGTTAATTTGCATACAGCCACTCTGATTGGCTGGTGGGTGTGGCTTAGGCGTTCCAAAGAAACGGTCAATTTCAATATTACGCTTTTATTAGAGTAGATATTTGATTTCAGAGAGGAAGGAAGAGGAAGAGAGAGGTAGAAACATCAATGATAAGAGAGAATTATTGATCAACTGCCTCCTGCACACCCTACATTGGAGATTGAGTCTGTAATCCAAGCATGTGCCCTGACCGAGAATCAAACCATGACCTCCTGGTTTATAGGTCAGTGCTCAGCCATTGAGCCACACTGGCTGGGCAGTTGATTATTCTTTTACCTCCTTGTTTGACTATCTTTGCTTATAATTCATCTTTGTTTATAATACACTAGGGGCCCGGTGCACAAAATTCGTGCATGGGGGGAGGGGGTCCCTCAGCCCAGCCTGCCTCCTCTCATAGTCTGGAACCTCTCAGTGGATGTCCTATGATGGCCCCAGTCTGCCAGGCGCCTTTTGTGTGTGTGTGTGTGTGTGTACCTGCTGGGGACCTGCCACCAGGCACACTGTGGAGGCTTGGAGCAGGCACCCCCTCTATGTTGATCTCTCAGACTCTTGCCCTCCCCTGCATGTTGTTCTTTTTTTTTTGAGCTGTGGCCAGGGCTGGGTGCTGCCTGCCTGCCAAGCTTGCCTACTGCCCATCTTCCTCCAGCCACCAGGAAGCAGGGAAAACCCCACCTCGTGGTCAGGCCAGCCTTTTCCTGCTCCCTGATCCCCGGAAGGGACCTGGGGAGCTGCCAAGCAGGCCCCCAGCCCCCAAGAGCTTGCTTTCCCGCTCCCCAGTGCCCCCCAAAGGGCCTGGGGAGCCGCCAAGCAGGTCACCGACTCTTTCCCACTCACCAGTCCCCTGCTGCCTTCCACTCCCCGGTGCCGCCAAGGGGTCTGGATAGCTGCCAAGCAGGACCCCAGCCACTTCAGCCTTGCTTTCCTGCTCCCCAGTGCCCCGCAAAGGGCCTGAGCAGCCGCCAAGCAGGCCAAGACGCCCCCGCTACCTCTTTCCCACTCACTGGTACCCTTCTGCCTTGCTTTCCCACTCCCCGGTGCCCCGCAAAGGGCCTGGGAAGCCACCAAGCAGCCCCTGACCCCCACTGTCTCTTTCCCACTCCTCAATGCCCTTGAAAGGGCCTGGGAAGCCGCCAAGCAGGCCCCCGACCCCCGCTGCCTCTTTCCCGCTTCCCGATGCCCTGCAAGGGGCCTGGACAGCCACCAAGCAGGCCCCTGACCCCCACTGTCTCTTTCCCACTCCCCGATGCCCCTCAAAGGGCCTGGGCAGCCAGCAAGCAGGCCGCCAACCCCCCACCACCTCTTACCCGCTCTCTGGTGCCCCTCAAAGGGCCTGAGGAGCCACCAAGCAGGCCCCCAGCCCCCACCGCCTCTTTCCCGCTCCCCGGTGCCCCGCAAAGGGCCTGGGCAGCCGCAAGCAGGCCGCCAACCCTGCTGCCTCTTTCCCACTTATGGGTCCTGGGTCCTGCGCTGTTCTGCCCTGCAGCCGCTCTGTGCACTCCGGAGGTTCCTCAGCCCCACCTGTGCCCTCTCACTGTCTGGGACCCCTCTGGGGATGTCCACCTGCTGGGGTACCTGACCAGCCTGGGTGACGGGCTGATGGCTGTCTCCAGGCTGGCCAAGCCCCCCAGTAATGTCCCTCACCCCATTGGGTTGTGGCCAGCGTGGGTGACGGGCTGATTGGCGTGTTCAGGCTTTAAGGCTGCCCACAGCTCCCAATGATCCAATGTCCCAGCAAGGCTGGCTGGACGCAGGTTCTGAGGTTTGTTTATCTTCTATAATTGATGCTGTTCCTTTAAGCCGGGGCCTAGACATGTAACGAAACCTCCTCTCTGCTTCACCTCGGAGTGTCTATAATGACACAGTGTTACTCTTAGGCCTGCTGTTTCCTTCAGCTCCCGAGGATTCTGTGATTGTTATTATGTTGCAAATGTGTGTTTCGCTAGAGCCAGTTTAAGCGGAGCGGGCGCAATTTCACTTTCACTCCTGCTGCAATGAAAGCTGCCGTTTACTCAGGTCCGTGAGTGGCGGCCTCCATGTTGGCTGGGCTAATTTGCATACAGCCGCTCTGATTGGCTAGTGGGCGTGGCTTACCCCGTCTCGGAGAAACGGTTAATTTCAATATTACACTTTTATTAGTTAAGATACTAGAGGCCCAGTGCACAAATTCGTGCACCAGTGAGGTCCCTCGGCCTGGCCTGTGGGATTGGGCCAAAACTGGCTCTCCAACATCTCCCGAGGGGACCTGGATTGTGAGAGAGCGCAGGCCAGGCTGAGGGACACAGGAGAGCTCCAGAGTGTGTCCAGCCCATCTTGCTCAGTCACGATCGGCCGGACCTCAGCAGCAAGCTAACCTACCAGTCGGAGCGTCTGCCCCTGGTGGTCAGTACCTGGCATAGCAACTGGTCGACAGGCCGACTGTCTGCCCCCTGGTGGTCAGTCCACATCATAGCGCCTGGTTGACCTGTGGACTGTCTGCCCCCTAGTGGTCAGTGCATGTCATAGCTAGTGGTTGAGCAGCCTTAGCATATCATTAGCAGATTATACTTTGGTTGAACGGGCAACCAGACACATAGCATATTAGGCTTTTATTATATAGGATTTTAAAATACTCTTTAGACAATCAGACATGTATCACCAAAAATCACAGTCTTATACCTATTTTCCAAATAATATAGAGTGGAAAATTGGCCCTGCATATGCATATGTTTTTAGACTCATATTAATTTTTGAAGTATCACATGAGCTCATTTAATGCTTATTAATTAATATTATCTGGGAATTTTTATTTTTCAGACTACAAAGACAGTTGGATCAACTCAACAAACAATAGAAAATATCTCTAACATGACAGGAAATGGCTCTTTTTCATCATCATCATCTTCTCACTTATCCTCTGAAAATGAAAAGCAGCAGCAGATTCAGCCCAAGGCATACAATCCAGAAACCCTGACAACTATCCAAACACAGGACATTTCACAGCCTGGTACCTTTCCAACAGTTTCTGCTTCTAATCAGCTGCCTAACAGTGATGCACTACTGCAGCAGGCCACACAGTTTCAGACAAGAGAAACTCAATCTAGAGAGGTATTACAGTCAGATGGAACTGTGATTAATTTGTCACACCTGACTGAGGCATCACAGCAACAGCAGCAGTCACCACTACAAGAACAAGCACAGACTTTACAGCAGCAGATTTCATCAAGTATGTTCCCATCACCAAGTAGTGTGAGTCAGATACAGAATACGATTCAACAGTTGCAAGCAGGAAGTTTTAGTGGCAGTACTGCTAGTGGCAGCAGTGGAAATGTTGACTTGGTTTTAGAGGCACAACAAGTTTTAGAGGCACAACAACAGTTATCTTCAGTTTTGTTTTCTTCTTCAGATGGTAATGAGAATGTTCAAGAACAGCTTAGTGCAGACATTTTTCAACAAGTCAGCCAAATTCAAAATAGTGTAAGCCCTGGAATGTTTTCTCCGACAGAGCCAGCAGTCCATACCAGACCAGATAACTTAATAGCTGGAAGAGCTGAAAGTGTTCACTCACAGACCGAAAACACATTATCTAGTCAACAGCAGCAGCAACAGCAACAGCAGGTGATGGAATCATCAGCTGCAATGGTGATGGAGATGCAACAGAGTATCTGCCAGGCCCAGATTCAGTCGGAATTATTTCCTTCAACTGCTTCAGCAAATGGAAATCTTCAGCAATCTCCAGTTTACCAGCAGACTCCTCATATGATGAGTACATTACCTACCAGTGAGGACATGCAAATGCAATGTGAATTGTTTTCTTCTCCTCCTGCAGTTTCTGGAAATGAAACTAATACAACCACCACACAGCAGGTTGCAACCCCTGGCACTACAATGTTTCAAACATCAAGTTCAGGAGATGGAGAGGAAACAGGCACGCAAGCAAAACAGATGCAGAACAGTGTCTTTCAGACCATTGTCCAAATGCAACATAGTGGGGACAGTCAACCTCAAGTTAACCTTTTTTCATCTACAAAAAGTATGATGAGTGTTCAAAACAGTGGTGCCCAGCAACAAGGTAATGGTTTATTCCAGCAAGGTAATGAAATGATGTCACTCCAATCTGGGAATTTTTTGCAGCAGCCTTCTCATTCACAGGCTCAGCTTTTTCATCCTCAAAATCCTATTGCTGATGCTCAGAACATTTCCCAGGAAACTCAAGGCTCTATTTTTCACAGCCCAAGTCCTATTGTTCACAGTCAGACTTCTACAACCTCCACTGAACAGATGCAGCCTCCAATGTTTCACTCTCAAAGTACCATGGCTGTGCTACAGGGCTCTAATGTTCCTCAAGATCAGCAGTCAGCCAACATATTTCTTTCCCAAAGTCCAATGAATAATCTTCAAGCTAGTGCAGTAGCCCAAGAAGAACAGATTTCATTTTTTGCAGCTCAGAACTCAATTTCTCCACTTCAGTCAACGTCAAACACTGAGCAGCAAACTGCTTTCCAACAGCAGCCTCCAATGTCACACATTCAGACCCCCATGCTTCCTCAAGAACAGGCACAACCCTCCCAGCAAGGTCTATTTCAGCCTCAGGTATCCCTGAGCTCCCTTCCTCCTAATCCAATGCCTCAAAACCAACAAGGGACAATCTTCCAGGCACAGCACTCAATAGTTGCCATCCAGAGTAATTCCCCATCCCAGGAGCAGCAGCAGCAACAACAGCAGCAGCAACAGCAGCAGCAACAGCAGCAGCAACAACAGAGTATTTTATTCAGTAATCAGAATACCATGGCTACAATGGCATCTCAGAAACCACCACCACCAAACATTATATTCAACCCAAGTCAAAATCCAATGGCTAATCAGGAGCAACAGAACCAGTCAATTTTTCACCAACAAAACAATATAGCCACAATGAATCAAGAGCAACAACAGCCCATGCAATTTCAGAACCAGTCCACAGTTTCCTCACTTCAAAACCCAGGTCCTACCCAGTCTGAATCGTCACAGACTTCCTTGTTCCATAGCTCTCCTCAGATGCAGCTGGTCCAGGGGTCACCCAGTTCTCAAGAGCAGCAAGTAACTCTCTTCCTCTCTCCAGCATCCATGTCTGCATTGCAGACCAGTATAAACCAACAAGAGATGCAACAGTCTCCTCTTTATTCCCCTCAGAACAACATGCCTGGAATCCAAGGAGCCACATCTTCACCTCAACCACAGGCTACTTTATTTCACAACACCACAGGAGGCGCAATGAACCAACTACAAAATTCTCCTGGCTCATCTCAGCAGACTTCAGGAATGTTCTTATTTGGCATTCAAAATAGTAAGAAACTCTAATTTCTCATTTCTTAAATGTTACTGGTTTAAATGGTCAAAGTATTATTATTACTAGAAGGAAGCAAAGCACAGTGGTTTTAAGAACACAGATTATAGTTTGTCAGAACTGAGTTCAAGTCCCTGTTATGCCAGGAATAGACTGTGAGATCTTAGACAAGTTATTTGACAGGCATGAACCTCAATTTGCACATCTAAAATGGTGGTAATATTACATACTTGACAAGGATATTGGGAGGATTAAATGTGGTAGTGTATGTGTTTGTCACTTTAACCTATGAACTTGAAAGGAAAATGAAGAATGAGAGAAAATCTCAGCCAATTTAAGTAGCTCCAAGGAGGTAGAAACCCATCTTTAATGTTTATGTACCAAGGAAATTATATAGGACTTAAGATGGTAACTAGACAAAGTTGTGTTTGTATACTGCTAAGAGGAAACCAAAGATGAATATCAGTACTTTTTTTTTGGGGGGGGGGCTGTTAAGTGCCTCACTTTTAGTTCTATGCTGCGTGAACACGATAATGACTTACCCCCAGCAACTAATTCATATCTTCTTATGAATCTTAAGAGAAAGTAACTAATCAGATAGCTTCTCTATTTAAAATGTCTCTGCAGACTGTAATCAGCTTTTAACTTCTGGACCAGCTGCATTGTCAGACCAGTTGATGGGCATAAGTCAGCCAGGCCAACCACAAAACGAGGGCCAGCCACCTGTGACAACACTTCTTTCTCAGCAAATGCCAGAGAATTCTCCACTGGCATCCTCTATGAACACCAACCAGAACATTGAAAAGATTGATTTGCTTGTTTCATTGCAAAACCAAGGGAACAACATGACTGGCTCCTTTTAACTGGATATGTAAGTATTGCATTTTGGCTTCTTTTTTAATTGAAAAGCATCAATGAATTTTATTATTTCCAGCAGATTTGGTTAAATAAATGTGGTGTACTAACCACGTGGTACTTTTTTTTTACTCTGAGTAAGTTATTTGATATGTGATAGCTTATGGTCATATTGTTAACACTGGGCATTCTGCCCTAGCTAGTTTGGCTCAGTGGATAGAGTGCCAACCTGCGGACTGAAGGGTCCCAGGTTCGATTCCAGTCAAGGGCACATACCCAGGTTTGCGGACTTAATCCTCAGTGGGGGGCGTGCAGGAGGCAGCTGGTCGGTGCTTCTCATCATTGATGTTTATATATCTCTCTTCCTCTCCCTTCCTCTCTGGAAGCAATAAAAATATATTTAAAGAAAAATACTGGCCATTTCTTCTGGTTCTAAACTTCTTTGCCTTGGAATGACAGAAAATCTGATTTATGTATTATATATTAGATATAACACTGTCTCATTTCTCCTTTCCTCGAGGAATAAATATTGAGTCAGAAAACTCTGTGGAAGTATAAATATGATAAAGTGTCATCTATGGTCCTGTAATATACTTTGGGATCATTCAGGATAACAGGAACTTTTTAAGTGCTTTCCCTCACTAGTGAATTATATTAAATGTTTTCTTTTTTTAGAAATTCCATGAAGAAAATCCTGATCCCAAGATGCCCTGAGATCTTGTGATTCCATGAGGATTATTGAACTGTTACTTTAAAAACAAAATGAAATATGAAAAACAGTGATGGAGTAAATGGGTAGATTTTACTCTGGCGGCAAAAGAGCACACCTATGCTGCTTGTTGCAGTGATTAGCCACCATCGTTAACATGTTCAGATTTTGTATTCCTAATAGCACTGATGACTGAGAATCTGCTTGAGTTTCAAGCTGACAGATTTAATTGTTGCTATTTTCCTATGGGGCTATTTCTTTAAAAGTACAGTTTAAATTTGAAAGCTGGACTGCTCAGTTATTATTGCTATTAGAAAATAATCCATATTGTCATGTTTACTTTTGTTCTTTGTCATTTTCTTTCCTGCATTGTTTTGGTCAAATAACAGATTTTGAAAAAGGAAAAGTCAAATAATAACTAAGGCTGTGATTTTTCAATATAAAAAGCACAGCTATTGGCCAAAGTGAAGGAATCCTTTTTCAGTTTCTATAGAAAATGGGAGAGGTAGCATTCTGACAAGTAAGCTGTGTTAAGAGCTTTACACAGGTAAGAGGCTTCTTTATCACAAAGGCAGACAACATACAACTGGGAACAGCTGGAGTGCTATTGATTTTAGTTTTCAGATTGTTGTTTAATTTTCTGTATTTCTGATAAGGAGTTCAGCCATAAGTACATAGAAGAATAATTATCTTGCTCTTTAAAAAGTGAAGGGGATAATATTATGGTAAATTATATTCTGATATCCTCCTGCAGTAGTTTAAATTGGCACAGCAATGTAAATCTGTTTTCTTCTTAACCCAGTCTTGGGCTGGTTGTTCCCTTTTTATATTCATCTATATTATTCCCCTCCTTTTCAATTTATTTTAAACAATTGGTAATATATTCCTAGCTTTGTGACCCTGTAGCATCTTAAAGGAAAAGGCCACTTTGATCTAGGGTAACCCAGCAAGTCCTGCAGCACAGGTGGGGGGTGTAAGGAGAGCTCATTTTCAGGAATGAGGAGAGCTGATTCCTGAGAAACAAAAAACAATGCATTTTTCTCCATGAACGGTGCTGTTCTGAAGTCTTCAGATTTTTCCCTCTAATGGGAAACAGTATAAATTTTAATTTTTAAAAGGCAAAGTAAAACTTCTTGAAGTATAACTTCTCCATGAGCTGCAGTGAGTATAATTTACTTGTCACCTCAGTGCTTTACAGTTTGAAGTGGTCACTATCTGATGGTTCCCACAAGCCTTAGGTTTTACAGGGTCATGTCATTGACTTAAAATGAAGAATTAACTTGTGTTTCATCCATAGAGAGCAAAATAACACACTCCAGAATTTGTAGTTGTAGCAGTTATACAGTTTTGGGTGTTCTTACCACCCGAGATGTTTGCTTCTCATTACAACCTGTTGTCTAGACACAAGCTTATGTCTTATTTTCCTTTTGGCACGTAGAAAGTTGTTAATACAGTTTAAAGCCAAATTGTGTGTGGCTTCTATATGTAGATAAGATGTTTTGGTATCTTGTCAGTTTCATTTATTTTTTAAATGTACAAAAAAATAGCCTGTTGATTGCTTGTTGAAGGCTATTTTTCTATTTGTGTTTTTTGTTGTTGTTGTTGTTGTTTTCTATCCTATACATTTAGTTAAACTTAGTGGAATTGTGGTCTTGGTTTTTTTTATACAGCCATATTTTTCCTCTTTTTTTGTGATCTTCCTTGGTTCTTTGTGCTCTTCTAATTTTTTTTTTTTTTCTCTTTGTACTCATGTATTCTTCCTATCACCCCAACTTTCCTTTCTCTCTCTGATTGAGAGGCATTGAATTATGTTTTCAGTAGTACAGGCTTCTTGCCGATATGAAGGGAACTTTTCAGAAAGAGACCTACTCTGGGTCATTTAATTTTGAATACAGTTTTCAATCGTTCAAGTTTTGGATGGTTTATATCTAATGTGTGTTTCATTTTTTTGGAAAGCTATATTTTGTATTTAGGAAATGGTATACTATTTTGCTATTTGTACTGAGTGAGTACATTGGCATAAATATAGAAATTTATATATATACATATATATAAACTATTCTTTTTTGCCACACGTTTTTGTGGTAAATTTGTGAGTTTGTCTGATGTTCTACCACAACGTGGCGTCTGATAACAGTGAGGGGGGGTTTGTTATGTCTTTATTGAGTATTTAAGTATCTTTTGAAACAAATGACCTGTTTATCTGTGGCCATTCCATCAGGCAGTTCTTTGATGTTCCTAGTGGGCTAAAGGCAGCTTACTGTGTGTTTGCTGGATATTTTACTCAGCAAAATGTTAGAGTAAGGAAACCCATCTAGGCAGTTGTGTCAAATGGTGTTTCACGAGAATGAGCCATTCAGTCTTTGCTCACTATATATTTAATATTTTATTATTGTTATTATTATTATTATTATTATTAATTGGCTTTCTGTGTTCTATGCTTTTTTATTTATAAAGACACTAAAAATGTTTGTAATTTTAATAACATTTTCCCCATCTTGTAATATCCAGAGCTACTTTATAAATTCTCTGAACTGAAAGCATTTTCCTCAATATGTCTTTTCTCCCCCCACCACTATTGAGAAAAATTACTCAGTATAGTTGAGGTTATGAGAAAGACCAGCCACGCAATCCAGCGCTTCAGTTTAAAATGTAAAACTACAACTGCAGAGGGTTAACAAATGCCAGAAAGCTTATCTAGCAAGTATAAAAAGACGGAGAAATAAAATACTGTAAGTTCATATCTGAGTTTTCTGAATTTTTTTCCAAGAGATTATAAAGGAGACTCAGGAAGTCTATTTGTACACCAAATTCTAATTAGAATGTCAACATTGTTTTATGGATGAAGTGGTGGCAAGAAGACTGGCTGTGTGCTGATTTCTGTTATTTAGCAAGAGGTTTATCATTGTAAAATGCTGATTGCCAATGCCAAGTCACCAGGGACCAATTTTCTGTTTTATAATATCTAAGTTTAGAACAGAACATACACCTGAATGGTTTGATTGGACAGAGGCAGAAAACCCAGTTTTTATTTTCATAAAATTTGTGGTTATTTATACAAGGGCTGTGCTATGCTACCATATTCTTATTCAATAATAATGTTGTTATTTTTTTTAACATTATTAAATGTTCCTTATCCCTAAAGGTCAATGTAGGTATAGCATTCTGAATATACAATTTGGTTACAAAAATATTTATCTTCTTATTGAAGAGTTAGCTTAGTGGTTGATACTTGTGCTAATAATACAGTTTCCAGATTACTGTTACAAGTTATTTATGGCAGAAGGTTTTAAATAAGTTATGAACCACATTTTATTCCTTTGTTTTATTACATTCAATTGTTCTTGCTTTTAGCAACTCACATTAATGCTTGGAGCTTATCTCTGTGTCTGTGTTAGTGTTTGTGTGTGTTGTATTCCTTATTTTCATTCCATTATATATACACACCAACATGGGAGAAGATAATTAGAAGTCATATTTTGCTTCTGAGCTTTATCATGTTACCTTTGTAGTTAGAGTCATGTTTTTATTTAGCCAATGCAAATCTGTTTTCACCAGTCTCCCTAGAAAAGGTTTTTTAGAGGACTTTGTTATAGAAGCAATATTAATGAGGGACCTTCTTTCTTTTTTTCCCTCCTTCCTTTCTTTTTTCCTTTTCTGTCCTCCTCCTTCTCTTCTTTCTCCTCCCCACCCCCTTCTCTTCCTTTTTGTAATACTGTATATGTTATAGTGGGGAATTTCATTATATGTGCATTTCTGGCCCATCAGAACTTCACTTAATCTGCTAAGGGGAAGTAGTGTCCAAGGAAATGAGAAAGTACTTATAGCTGAGTCCCTCTAGAATTAAGTAAGATAATTCCTTTTGACTAAGCCATTCTAGATGCTTGTTTTGGAAAAGTAAAATCTGTTTAGACTCAGCACTAATTAAAGAACAGAATTAAATGCTTTAATTAATAAGTCAAAGTCTCAAATTCAATATGACTTAAAAATATTCACCATAAGTAACTTGAGAATTTTTCATCTTTCTGGTGAAATTTTCTGTTCTAATATCTGTTTCCTAGTTGATTTTTTTAATCAATTGAAAATTATATTAAGACGTGTGAACTTTATTTAGCTTCATGACCACAGGCTGCATCCCTAACCAATACAACCATGTTATAGCTGTATGCCTTTGGTTATATGCAGGGAGGGACTTAATGAAAGAGAAAGACTGAATAGTTCAGCAGCTTTATTAGAATAACTCAGAGAATATACCCTACTAAGTGGTTTAGTAAAATCTAATAACATGTATAAAAAGGTTTTCTCCTCCGCTTTATTTGTATCAGTAGAGCTAAATTGTGGAGATAATGTTCATAATGTAGTAAATGTTAAAATAATACCTACAATGTAATTTGTGAATTGTCCCAGGGCTGTAATTACTTCTTTGGTCCCCACTGATTTTCATGCCATTCTAGCCTCACTTATTAATAAAATTATATTTTTATTCTAGTTTCTCTTTGGACATTTTAAAATTAATATTTTATATCTAAATTGAATGAGAGAGTGCCTTTTACCATGATAGTGCCCCCTTTTGTAGTTTCCTTTTTCACTATTGCCAAAAATACATACATTATTTTAATAGGTCCCAGTTGGAACTTTTACATTAGTCATTCTCTTCATTTCTTTTCTTTTTGAAGATCTACTTGGCTTCATTAAACAATTCATGAATTGGGCAACATCCCACCTAGCAACCAGAAAGGCACTACAAGGGGTTGTGCCAAATGGAAGGTTTTATAGCTCTTTTTCTTAATCATCACAGGAAACAACTTCATAAATTTCTAACTCCTTTTTGCATAAGAGTAACAGAAAATCTGAGGGAGGGTAAGTAAAAGATTCCAGAATTATACTTTTTTTTTTTTTTGCACTTAAATCTTTATTAACAAGGAATTATTAGACCTAAGAAAAACTAATTCTGGATTTGGTTGAAATATGAGTTTCTCAGCCTCTTAATCCCTCTTCATATGCCATATTTCACAGTTTAAAATGAGTTATGACAAATCACTTGTGTATTACTGAGAGAATATTTACAATGGATTCATTCTTTTCTGTGTAAATGAGTTAAATCAGGGAGACAGCATTCCTTTTTTTTTTCTTTGCAAAAGTACTTTGGCCATTAGAATTATACTATTTAGGTTTTATATAAATTAACTAAATTTGTCTTTATCTCAGCCAATTAATGATAGATCTTACCTGAATGCTAATGAACATTTTACTACCTATAAGACTCCATGCATACAAATGTGTGTGTAGTTAAATTTCAGGAAGTGTTCAAAGCATCTTCTGTGATCTTAATTAGATGAGTGAAAATAAGTCACAAACACATCGTTTAAATAAAATCTGGTAATGTTAGTTTTTCTAACTAGACAGGACCACGTAATTAATTATAGTGCACTTCTTGCGCATCAGAGCCTCAGTAATCTACCTATGAAAAATAGTGTTAAAAGAAATGAAGACGTTGTATATGAGTCTCTCCAGATCTAAGATCTGAATTGAGTATCCCTCTGGTTTTTGTTAATTTTGCCTATGTTCCATCCAGCTCCTTAACACGGTGGTGGTGCCTGAAGAAAGGACCATCAGCAACAGGTCAGGATAGAATTAGTTTTGGGATGAACTGCTTTCCTCATGTGAGTATTTCCCTGGTTGTTAGTGACACTGAAGACTGCAAACATTTATGCAATATTCCTGATACCCTATTGATATTATGCACTTTAATCATTCCAAAGAAGTCAAGAATGCTGTATAGTGATGATTCCTTCTTAATGAATACATCTTAACTATTTAGAATGTTTATGTCCCTTTTTATTTTGGACAATAACTTAATACAAGTTTTATGTGAGTATTTTCTAAAATGACTATAGTAGGACTTAGACTTTGAAATGTAATTGACTGTAAAGGGAAATGATTACACTTCAGGAAATCATTTCAGAAACATTAAAATGATCAGTTTGCTAATCTATATGTTTGAGTTAATTAAACCTAGCCCTCTTCCTATATATTTTATGTCATGTACATAAGAACATTACAGTATATAGTTTTCTATATACATGATATGTATAATCCAGTGGTTCTCAAAATATGTCCTTAGCCTACCAGCTAACATTAGTATCACCTGGGAACTAGTTAGAAATGTAAATTCTTAAGGCCTATACCAGACACACTGAATCAGAAACTCTGGAGTGGGGTTCAGCAATCAGTGTTTTAATACCCTCGGGGTGATTCTGGTGCATGAGGCAAGTTTGAGAACTACTGGTATAAGCTATTTACAATAAGATCTAAAAAGCTGTTTTTTCCCTACTCATATAGTATACTTGGTTCTCTAAATAAATTCAGCTTGACCTGGTTATTCATAATCCTTTATTGGCAATGATAACTTATTATCCATACTGCTTATAGTATATTTTATGTATATATACAATTAGTCTAGTTATTGATAATTCAGTTAACTTAGTTAGGCATATTCCTACCACTTACTAAAAGGTTTACATAAAGTGACTGATTTAAAGATATAGGTGCAATGTTTTATATTTCTTTTAATTATTATGACATTTAAGTAGCTAATATAATTACAGGTGCTAAATTATTCTGTTTATGCATAAAATGGGTACATTGTGGGCAGTGATAATACAAGCTTTTTTTTCATTGCCTCTTATTTTACCAGCAGACAACAATTTTGGTGTGGCTAGACCAACTCTCAGAACAAATTTGTCATTCCTATATTTATATTTGTATCTGAGATATTAAACAAGATGGCTGGCCAGATCAACAAAGCACCTTATTTAATTTCTTTTTTTGAATACATGAAACTTCTTTAAAAGTAGCTTGCTTAGTATGAGAACTGCTGCAGTAGAATTATAACTATCCTTGGAATTTATGCTTCAGACAACAATTACTTAACTAAAATCTTAAGACAGTAATGCATTATATAATTTGGGCATTTCTCCCTTGTCAATGTATGCACCATGGTAAATATAAACTAACCACCATAAGTCAAGTAATTTATTCATTCATTTTCATCTTCCTGTGTAATTTAATACCTCTGTAATTGTTCTAATCTTCCTCCTGCTGTTTACAAATCAACTCATGAAAGAAAAATTAGCTTCAAAATAAAGCTAATTATATACTCTATAAAAATCACCACTGCCTAATACTAGCAGTGGAAATGTAAGTGGCTTACTCTACAAACTATGGTGCTGGCAAATACATAGGCAAACCGTTGGGAGATGCTCTAGCTACATTCCTCCTTTCTTGTTCCCTTTCCTCTCTCTCCCCCACTTGATTGCATAATAGTATCCTGTACCCAAAACACTGCCATAATTCTGTTTGACTTTAACTTGTAATATCGCTTTTAAAAGCCCATATTTAAGCCTCATATCACTCCTGCTCTTTTTTTCTCAGAAGTAATTTGCCTGATTTGAATAGCTCATGGGAATCACTTGTTATTTTAGCTAATGAACCTCAGGCAGCACACACACATGCACACACACACACACACCATCTCAGATGTTTGAGAATGGGATTGGAATCAGACTAATGTGTCCAATAAAGAGCTGTCCTACACTGAAGTGATTGTGACTTGAGGGACTACAAACTGATTCCAATGGGATTTAGCTAATTTCTTTTCATCTAATGAATGTATCTTCTCACCTTGTTCCCTTACTTCTGATTGATAAGCTCCAAGTAGTTGCTAATTTTTTGACAATTTTTATTTCGTTTTTTTAATAAATATATTACAAGTATTTCATTAACCTATTCTCAAGTGGTTTAGCTACCATTCTGCCATTTAAATTTTATTTGCTTGAGCACACTGATCAACCACTGAACTGCCTTCTTCTATTGTCCTACAATGACTATTTTTGTGTACGTGGCTTTCATAGTTGGGGTTGCAGAGCACTGACACCAGATATTTTCAGTTTGTTCTCTGGGGGAATTTTATTTGCATCTATGTTTTTAGCTATCTGTGATAACTTGTTAAATATTAAAAAGATATTTTGCTTCTATTGAACATTTGTATACTCGCAACTATATTTCTGTAAACAGCTGCAGTAAAAAATAAAAAATTGAAAGTTTTCATTTTGCAGAGGGTAATCGTCTTTTTTTCCTCAAACTTTGTGGATGAATTCGTATCCATAAATGTCATTTTTGAGCAGCGGAGTGCCATTTTGCTGAAATTATAAAATCATTAGGAAAAGGTATGAAATATGGAAATATTTTCAAGTAGTTATTTTGTGCCTGTTAGTGTGCAAAGTGCTTAGTGTGATCAATTTTTTGTTTGTTTTACCGAGTTTAAACGTTTCATGCTTATTAGTAAAATAGAACATACATGTAGCAAATCATGTAGCATGGAGGTGCTTTTGATGAACGTTATGTCTCCCTAGCCCTCAGTTCCACATCCAAAGGCAATCTCTTTTTATTCTATTGGAAGTTATTTCCACATGTATAAATTAGTGTTTGTTAGAATGTAACATATAACCTCATATCATTCAAAATGATTTCAGGTGATACATGGAAAACATTTTTTTAACATAGTATATGTTTTAATGTACATTAGAAAAAATATGTGTACACCTACTAGACTATATGGAGATATGAATGAAGTTAAAGAACAATATTAAGACTTGATTGGTATGGCTCAATTGGTTGAGCACAGTTCCATGTACCTAGAGGTTGCCAATTCAATTCTCAGTCATGGCACATGCCCAGGTTGCAGACTCGATCCCCAGTAGGCAGCATGCAGGAAGCAGCCAATTGATGTTTCCCTTCCTCTCAAATCAATAAAAACTTATTTTTTTAAAAATATATTAAACAGCCAGGCTGGCATAGCTCAGTGATTGATCTTTGAACCAGGAGGTCATGGTTCGATTCCTGGTCAGGACACATGTCTGAGTTGCAAGCTACATTCCACAGATTGTGCAGCTGATCCATGATTCTCTCATCATTGATGTTTCTATCTCTCCCTCTCCCTTCTCTCTGAAATTAAAAAAAAATTAAAAATATATATTAAATATTAATACTGATGATATATGGATATTATGAATATGATATATAAGAAACATATTTTAGAAATACTGCTTTAGATAGTGTGTTGATTCTATGAGAGTGACTCCTTTTTTTTATTTTTATTTTTTATTTTAGGGGGGAAGGGAGAGAGAAAGAGAAACATCAATCGGTTGCTTCTTGTATGCACCCTGACTGAGGATTGAACCCACAACCTAGGTATGTGCCCTGACCAGGAATCAAACCCACAGCCTTTTTGGTTTAGAGGATGACACTCAACCAGCTGAGCTACACGGCCAGGGCAAAAGTGACTGAATTTTTAACATATCCAAATGTATCTAAATGAGTTGTCACTTTAGGAGGATTAAATTAATTATATATTAAATAAACTACATACCATATATAATATATTTCAATAATGTTGCCAACATTCAAAATATGTTTAAAAGTTGTCTTCTTTTGGCTATTGACTTTAACAGCACTAGAAAGAGAATAAACAAATTAAATTTAATAACTAAATTTCAAAAATACTTTGGTCCAGCCCTAGCCAGTTTGGCTCAGTGGATGGAGCATCCACCTGCGGACAGAAAGGTCCCAGGTTTGATTCTGGTCAAGGGCACATGCCTGGGTTGCGGACTCAGTCCAACGTGCAGGAGACAGCCAATCAATGATTCCCTCTCATCATTGACGTTTGTATCTCTCCCTTCCTCTCCCTTCCTCTCTGAAATCAATAATATATATATATATATATATATATATATATTAGAAAAACAATACTTTGGTCCATAAAAACAGCATCTGAAGATGAGACTGCAGAGGCCACCAGAAAAGCTGATGCAGTCCTGATTTATGTAATTCAAATCACAGTATCCAGAGCAAGGGAAGTAGTTGTCCTGCTTTACTCCAGGCTTGTAAAAGTACTGCTCTGTCATCTTGTAAGGAGCAAATTCTCAGCAGCCACATAATCAGACCTATAAGAACTGAAACATAATTTATCCTGCTTGTGACAAACAGGAACTCCAGCAGTACAAAAGCAGCTACAGTCAACAGCAACACTAAATGATCTTGCTCTGAGGAAGAGGTATGATTGCTACTCTTGCTCTCTATATCATGGTACCATTTACCCTGCTTCTACTGAGGCAGTATAATGTAACTAGAGGCCCGATACATGAAATTGGTGCAAGAGTAGGCCTTCCTTCCCCTGGCTACCAGCACCAGCTTCCCTTTGGCACCCTCGACCTGGGCTTCCCTCTGGCCACGGGCAGTCACCCGGGACCTGGGCTTCCCTTAAAGCCCTGGCTTCATCTAGAAGGTCGCCTGGAAGGGCATCTGGTCTAATTAACATATTATGCTTTTATTATTATAGACTAGGGGCCTGGTGCACAAAAATTTGTGCACTCGGGGGGTCCCTCAGCCCAGCCTATGCCCTCTTGCAGTCTGGGACCCCTCAGGGGATGTCCACCTGCTGGCGTGCTTGGCCAGCCTGAGTGAGGGGCTGAGGGCCGTTTTCAGGCTGGCCACATCCCCTTCAGGGTTCGGGTCCCTACTGGGGTGCCTGGCCAGCCTGGATGAGGGGCTGAGGGCCGTTTTCAGGCTGGCCACATTCCCTTCAGGCTTCGGGTCCCTACTGGGGTGCCTGGGCAGCCTGGGTGAGAGGCTGAGGGCCGTTTTCAGGCTGCCCACAGCTACCATTGACCCAAGGTCCCAGCGAAGCTGTCTGGAAACAGGTTTCTGGGGTTTATTTATCTTCTATAATTGAAACTTTGTTGCCTTGAGCAGAGGCCTAGGCAGGCAACAAAGCCTCCTGTTTGCTTCAGCTCCGTGGCTTCTATAATTGAAACATTGTTGCCTGGAGCAGAGGCCCAGCCAGCCTAAGCAGGCCGTTGCAACGGAAGCCTCCTATTTGCTCTAGCTCCATGGCTGCTGGCCGCCATCTTGGCTGGGTTAATTTGCATACAGCTGCTCTGATTGGCTGGTGGGCGTAGGTTTTCTGGTGGGCATGGCTTAGTTGTCTCAGAGTGGTGGTTAATTTGCATATTACTCTTTTATTAGATTAGATATTTTAAAGCATAGGCTCTTGAGTTTGCCTTCTTTAGGTAGAATTTTGGCTCCTACACCTATTTAACCTCTCTGTTTCTCAGTTTCTTATCTATAGTGTGGAAACAAAAATTGGATTCTCTTCAGAGTTTTTTCAAGAATTAAGTAAATGAATCCATATAAAATTACTTAGTTTTTAGCACGCATAAATGCCTAATAAGTGTTACTTTGTGTTAGTATTAATAGGCCTAGTGTTACTCTGTTCTTCTGTCTCTTGTGCTCTGGATCCCATATCCTTTTATCTTATCAAAGACATGTCCCTTTAACTGCCCCCTTTTTCCAGCATCAAAACTTTGTCTCCCTCTGAGTCGTTCTCACTGGCACATAAATTCCCCTTATCAAATAAATAACTTCCTTTAACCACACACAGTGTTTCCACTTCCTCTCCTTCTATTCTTGAACCCATTCTAATCAGGCTTTTATCACAACACTCCACTCAACAGATTCTTGTCAAAACCCCCAGTGGCCTCCACATGGCCATGTCTCAAGGTCAGACCTCCAGCCTTTGTTACTTGGCTTATCGGCAGTATTTGGCACACTGATCACTCCCTCCTTGAAACTCTCTCTTCACTCGGCTTTCAGGACACCATGCTCGGCTCTCCTGCTTCACTGACCTCCTGACATTGGAGAGCCCTAGGTGTCACTCATCAGGTCTCTCCTCTATCATAACTCACTTCCTAGGTGACCTCATCCAGTCTCATTGCTTTATGTAGGACCCACATGCTGAAGATTCTCCAATGTGGTATCATTAGCCATAATTTCTCCCTTAACTGTAGGTTCCTATTATCAAACTGCCAGCTTGACAGCTTCACTTGGCTGTCTTAATAGATGTCTCAAATGTAACATGTCTGAAGTCAGATTTTGATACCACCCTTCCCATCCCCACTCTCCCTATACTCTTCCAGAGTCTTCCTCAGCTTAGATGGAATCTCCATTTTTCCAACTGCTTAGGCCAAAATACCATTAAAGTGTGTTGTTTTTCTTTGCATCTGACCTAGGTCCAATCCATCATTAAATCCTGTTATACCTATCTTTTAAATATACCCAGAATCCAACCACTTGTCAACATATCTATTGCTATCACCTTGGTTCCAAAACATACATAGATTGTGACAATAGATTCCCAAAAATTCTCCCCGCATCCATCATTACTCCTCATACTTGATTCTTCACATACCAGCCAGACTTAAACATAAGTCAGATTATGATACACCTCTGCTCAGAATCCTCCAGGACTTCCTAGCTTTACATTCTTACAATGCTTATATGGCCCTCTGTGATCTGATCCAACTATGTCTGGCCCAAGCTTTTCTTCCTTTCTGTGCTTTAGTAACTTCCTTTCTCGCCCTGAAACATACTAAGCATGCTCTGCCTCAGGGTTTGCACTCACTTCATTGCTGCCTGCAGTGCTCTTCCTCCAGATACCCATGTCTCTCACTTTACCAGGAGTTTGCTCAAATGGAGCCTTATCAGAGCAGTCTTTCTTGACCACCCTGTATAAAATGGGACTCATATCCCATCACTAACCCTCTTCTGCTTTTCCTCCCTAGCATTTATCACAATTTGACATATTTGTTCATCTCTCGTTCTTTACTAGAATGCAAACTCCATGAGAGGAGGCACGTTGCTGCATCCCCAGTACCTAGAAGGGTGCCATGCCCAGTGATTGGTAAACCTAAATAAATTGGGCAAATCAGAATAAATACTTCCCCTTGGCGTTTTTTTCTTGCAACAAACCCAGGAAACATTTGTCTGTTTTTCTTGATTTCTACACCACTCGGTTATTTCCTGGATCTCTTTAAATATGTGTTACTCAGTAGGAAGCGGCCCTATTGGGCAAACTCTCAAGCCAAGTCACCTTACAAGCTCTGACCATAATTTAATACTGAATTCTCTCACCCCATCTTCCCCAGTAGATTCCACTTTTGCCTGAATGCCTCTCTAACTTCACTGAAACTAGAGTGTGGGTTTGTTTTGCAGAAATGGATTTTATTTCATTTGGAACTTTTAGAAACATACACACAGTGAGGAGAAGGCAAAAGAAAATATTTTTACCAAACAAAAAGCACCAAGCCATCTGTCATTGTGGATATTGTAAAAGGAAAAAATACCCAGTGATATGGCAACTGATGTTCTCTGGTGCCTGACGCCATCATTTCTGTGGCATGTATGAAGCTAGTCCCAGTTTCAGGCTACCTTGCTTTGCATCATTTGTTGTTTTCTTCCCAGGCACCACAAGAGGGCAGTCTTTCATCATACTCTAGTTGAATTATACCAACTCTGTGGCACTGCACTTAAGAATTTCAAAGCGAAGTTAGAATGTTGTGCCAAGATTGTTCACTTAAGTAAAATGAAACACAGGCTTAAAATTTTATCCCAAAAGTTATGTGATCAAAATACATCCTTAAGTGGAAAGTCATCAGTTTAACAATGATACAGGAAAAAACTTTCCATGTGGTTTTATAGACACATTAGAGGCCCGGTGCACAAAAATTTGTGCACTGGGGGGGGAGGGGGGGCTCTGCCTGCCCTGTGCCCTCTCACAGTCTGGGACCCCTTGAGGGATGTCTACCTGCTCGCTTAGGCCCACTTCCTAGGCGATTGGGCTTAAGATTGCAGTCAGACATCCCTCTGGCAGCTTGGGAGCCCTCAGGGGATGTCCACTTAAGAGCAGGCCTAAGCTGCAGTCGGACAAACTTAGCACTCCTGAAGAGGCAGGAGAGGCTCCCACAACCACCGCTGTACTGGCAGCCATCAGTCTGGCTTGTGGCTGAGCAGAGCTCCCCTTGTGGGAGTGCCCTGACCACCAGGGGCAGCTCCTGCATTGAGCATCTTCCCCCTGGTGGTCAGTGTGTGTCATAGTGACTAGTAATTCCCAGTTGTTCTGCTGTTAGTGTCAATTTGCATATTACCCTTTCATTATATATGATTATTATATAAGATTATATAGGATAGAGGCCTGGTTCATGGGTGGGGGCTGGCTGCTTTGCCCTGAAGAGTGTCCCAGATCAGGGTGGGGTTCCCGCTGGGGTGCCTGACCAGCCTGGGTGATGGGCTGATTGATGGCTGTTTGCAGGCTGACCACAGCCCCTTCAAGGTGGGTGTCCCCATGCCCCCTGGGGTGCCTGGCCAGCCTGGGTGAGGGGCTGATGGCTGTTTGCAGGCTGGCCATAGCCCCTTCAAGGTGGGTGTCCCACCCCTGGGGTGCCTGGCCAGCCTGGGTAAGGGGCTGATGGCTGTTTGCAGGCTGGCCACAACTCCCATTGACCCAAGGTCCCAGCAAGGCTGGCTGGAATCAGGTTTCTGGGGTTTATTTACCTTCTATAATTGAAACATTGTTGCCTTGAGTGGAGGCTACAGCCAGCCTAGGCAGGCAGTTTCCTCCATCGCTGGTGAAACGAAGCCTCCTGTTTGCTTTAGCTCCGTGGCTTCTATAATTGAAACATTGTTGCCTTGAGCGGAGGCTACAGTCAGCCTAGACAGGCAGTTTCCTCCATCGCTGGTGCAACGGAAGCCTCCTGTTTGCTCTAGCTCTGTGGCTACCAGCCGCCATCTTGGCTGGGTTAATTTGCATAGTCACTCTGATTGGCTGGTGGGTGTGGCTTAGGTATAATGGAGTGAGGGTCAATTTGCATATTATTCTTTTATTAGGTTAGATTAGATATACAGCAGTATTTGTGGAAGGATGTTTTTAAGAATTGGGGCACTATTTCCTTTTTTGAATTCATTCGTTGTGGCAAATTGTAGTACACAGATGTGTTGTTTTATCTCTGCAGACATTAAATTAGAAGATTGAAGTAAAGGAGACTTTTATTAACTTTTCATTTCAAGGTACCTGTGTGTACTGTATACAAACAACAGAAGTTACAGGAAGAGTAACACTCAGATTAGTCATACCAGACACTATGTAGTAATTAAAACCAATGTATATCACAAACAAGTACAGATTATTAACTAAACAAGTCCCTTTGGTCTGATAGATTCAGTCATTGCTTTCTCTGGGCAATTCCCTTTTGCTGCAAACCACAGAGAGATAATTAAAAGAAAAATAAATCATTGAAGATACATGTTTTATAGCCAGATTTCACCCTAAAAATGTGTCCCTAAGAGAAGGATTAAGTTGTATACAGGACCTTAAGGAATATTTTCTACCACCTTTTTATACCTTTCCCTGCTTTATATTTTAAATGGCCTCTTGAGCCTAATCAGATTTTGCCATGATAGCAACTGTACAAATCAGTTATGTTTAAAAAAAAAAACTATTGAAGAAATGTATAAATAGTCTAATCTCTCTTATATTCTTTCTTCATGGAAAAAGAAAAACTAAAGGAAGCCTGAAGAAGAAACCTAGATTTGACTACATTTTAGAAGAAAATCAAGCCTTGTGAGTCTTATTCTCTGGCTTTGATCTGGTTATCAGTCGGAATGGACTTGCCCAAGTGATGGCCCACAGAAAGGCCAAACTTCTTAGCTTTTTGCTCTTCCTGGACCTCCTTTTTCATTAAGAATCCTGCCTGAAAGCTTAGGTCAAAGAAACTACTTGGAACAAAATATAGTGGCGTCTCATCCCAGATATTCTCCAGGCGTTTCTTCCATCCTTCCAGGACCTGAAGTCGGGCATCCTCGGGAATGTGCCCAATGCTATATATCAGTTGAGGTTCTAAGACCTGGAAGCCACAGAAATGCAGAGTGCCACTCTGGGGATACACAAAGCACAAAGGTGAGTCACTACAAACGCCGAACAGTTTGTACTATATACAAACCACAAAGGTTTATCTGGGCTTTCCAATAAGACTCTGACATGGAGGCGGAGGCACTCTGCAGAAGCAGTTCAGAACTGTACTCTCTCACCTTCTGCTCCCACACCTAGTTGCCTGTTACCTATTTTAGCCTATTCAGCTGTGTTTTTCTTCATATAAATAAAACCTTGAATCTGTGCCAGTCTAGGATCCTCTGCCAGAAGTGTCGGAAGTTCTGTTCCATAAGGGAGAGTTGCAGCTGCTTGGCAGCCACTCCCTTGCCGACTGCTCCCTGCCTCTCCATAGAACTAGATGAATCTTAACAAACGGTGCTTATCATCCATTCTCCAATAGTAATATTAATTCTCCAATATTAAAGGTGGCCACCTCCTTTACTCTTCTCTCCACCCCTCTTCCTTAGAAGAGATTATCCTGAGAGCCCAGTGACCACCAAAAAGCATACTTCAGACTTCAGTTTTATTCACTGAACTAAAGCATTTCTTAAATTGGGGTGGAGGGCACTCTAATAGTCTGAGAATATTCTTCCAGAAGAATAGGAAGATTAGAGAGATCTCAATCACCTGGAGGGAATCAGACCATGTGGCTGTATTAGTGCTTGGTTAAGGGAGTGGTGTGTGGACATGTGCACACAGGTTATTCTGTAAGCACAGGGGCCTGGGAAGACAGGTAAGTCTTAAAAGGAAGCTAGCTCCCTGTAGTTCTGAATCATTACTATGCTTTCACCTCAAGTCTGTTTTCAGTTGTTATCTTAAGGATCTGGACCCCATAGAAAGCTCAATTAGGTAATCCCCCTGAAGGTTCACTGGAAATGAGGTACCTGAATTGGCCAGAGAATGATATTCATGTCCCCGTGGACTCCCTGCAGAGAGTACATGGAATTGCTGCCACCAGTGGTGATGGACAGCACTGCCTTCTTACTCTGTAAAAGAAAAATCATCAGCCTGAGCATCTCCTTGGTGACAGGAAGCTAATGAAATAGCTCCAAGGAGAACACACATATCCACCCATCTGCTATTGATGTTACTCCTCTGAGCCACTCAGTATGACTCTGCAGAAATACCTGCCTGGAAGGCGGTACCACAGACAGACATGTGAGCAGGAGCAAGGATTCCGTACTCCTGGGTGTGGCAAATCCGGGGAGATTGTCATGAAAATGCACAATCAGTGTTGACTGCTGGTGCCTAGGAGTTACTTGTTTACTGTTTTATTCTGTCTCCCTACAGTGCTAGGCATAGATCTAGGCATTGTAATCTAGAAGGTCAAATGTTTCTTGTATAGTAGTTGGATCTCTGAAAAAATGAAGACAGACTATTTTTATTATAGAATGTTTCAAACAAAGAAAATAGTATAGTTGACCCTTGAACAATGCAGGGGTTAGGGGTACCACTCCTCACCTCACAGTCAAAAATCTATATATTACTTTTGACTGACCAAAACGTAACTACTAATAGCCTCCTGTTGACTGGAAGCTTTACCAATGTGAACAATGCATTAATACATATTTTGTATGTTATATGTATTTATACTGAATTCTTAAAGTAAGCTAGAGAAAAGAAAATGTTATTAAGAAAACACGAGGAATGCCCTGACTGGTTTGGCTCAGTGGATAGAGTGTCAGCCTGCGGACTGAAGGGTCCCAGGTTTGATTCCAGCCAACAGCATGTACCTTGGTTGTGGGCACATCCCCAGTGGGGGGTGTGCAGGAGGCAGCTGATCAATGTTTCTCTCTCATCGATGTTTCTAACTCTCTATCTCCCTTCCTCCCTGTACAAAAACAATAAAATATTTTTTAAAAAAGAAAACACAAGGAAGAGAAAATACTTTTACGATATTTATTGAGGAAAATATCCACATATAAGTGGACCTGTGCAGTTTAAACCCATGTTGTTCAAGGGTCAACTGTATAATGATGCATCTACCACCCAGCTTCAACCCTTGGCAGGTTGCCATTCTAGTTTTATCTAATCCCCGTACCTCTCTTTTCCCTGGGGTGTTTTAAAACAAATCCTAAACATCATGTCAAAATGTCTGTTAAAACTTAATTATTCATCTCTTCCAAAGGGACCTAGAGCTGGACTGTAGTATCTAATTGTGCTCAAAACTCTGCCTCAGGCTGAATCTCCCCAGCACCCAGCTGTTAGAAAAACACCTACCCGGAAAGGTCCCTTGTCATACATGGCAGCATATGTGTAAGCAAACTCCCCGATAAGCACTCGCTCAAACCAGCCTTTCAGAATGGCAGGGACTCCAAACCACTGCAATGGGAACTGTGGAGGAAACGACAAAGAGGTCAGGTCGGGGCCAGTCCCGGCACAGAAGAAGGCTCAGGGTCCTCACTGAGGGCGAACCTTTCTTCAGGCCGCATATCATTCCTTCCTGTGGAGACAGTGCATTTAGAGACAAGAATCATTTTTCGTCAGTCAACCTGACACTTCTGTTTCTCCTAAAGGTACAAATGTTGGGTAGGTCTGAAGAAGGCCACATGCAAATATTTGTTTCTATGAAATCACGTTTGGCAATGCAGTTTAGACAGCAAGGACTGCAGACCAATGTGTGAGACCTAAATTAGTATTTTCTCAAGTGCTTGTTTTAAAGGTTTGGTATCAAAAATATGAAGCAGCCTTAGCTGGTTTGGCTCAGTGGATAGTGTGTCGGCCTGTGGAATAAAGGGTCCCAGGTTCAATTCCAGCCAAGGACACATGCCTGGTTTGCGGGCTCGATAACGCCCCCCCCCCAAGTTGGGGGCATGCAGGAGGCAGCTGATCAATGATTCTCTCTCATCATTGATGTTTCTGTCTCTCTGTCCCTCTCCCTTCCTCTCTGAAATCAATAAAAATACTTTTTAAAATATGAAGCATATACCTTGTGCTCACAAATGTAAAATCCTATCAGTTAGAATAAACAGAACCACTCAAACAAATTGTCAGTGTGACTAAGGCTTATCAGGGAATTCCCATGAGAGAGAAAGTCTTGTTGGGATTTTTTTGTCCTGATAAAAGCAGAGCAAGAACTATTATCAATATTTCTTCTTCTTGACTCATAATTTAAAGGCAATGGCAATGGAACAAGCCCAGACAGAAAAAAACATCTAGGACACAAGGAATTTGTAGGAATTGATAGCGCTCTCTTTGAAGGATTATTGACCCTCAGAAAAGGGGCTAAGGAAATAGGGTTTAGAACAGAAAGAACATGGATTGAAAGTGAGTTGTGTTCTCACCCTGAGTCGGTCACTCACTTGATGCCTGACCTTTGCCACACAAACCCAGACCACCTCTAAATTTCATTTGCTTCATCTATTAAAGGTGCGGCTTGAATGATCTCTAGCAGCATTTCCTATTACATTTATGACTCTCCCACTGACAGGGACCAGATCCGCAGCTTTTAGGAAGAACGGATAGGTAGGGTGTCTAGGCAAGTAGTTAACTTCCCTTGGATGTGCTGCAGTCAGAGTTGAAAATAGACGTGGTTAGCTTGCAGGGTTTTAAGAGTTGACTCCCTCAAGTTGTTTTTGGAGGAGTAAACTGAGCAGGGGACTAGCCTATATGGCACCTTGATCTGAATTAAAGCACTCCTTCCCAGGACACATTATTCCCACATTCAAAGACTATCATACATAGTACACTGATTTTTCTATCACTTGACTTTGCCTGTCATATGTTGGGAAAACTGTTATAATAAATATACAGATCTGCAGTGCTTACATTGCACTTTAGTATGTTGCTATTTTGCAGTGATAACTTGCAGTTGTACTGACAGGATAGTAAGGAAAACATATGCATTGGAGAGAAGCTAAATTAAAAGACCCCCAAAGTCCTTTCCAATTCGAAAACATAGTGATTCTGAGATGCGGGATTGAAAGTTGCTACTGCTGCTGCCTTGGCTGTACTAGGATTAAGACACAGTAGACAACCTGGACCAAGAAGGCATCCTTTATGGCTAATGGCTTGTGGCTTTGATTCATGGCAACAGGCCTCGGGTAGAAAAAGACTGCAAAGGTAGGATTCTTTGCAGATGACTGAATAATTGCAAAAACCACAGCCAGCATCACCCTTCTTATGATGTTTCCATTGTCATATACGTTACATGTTCAAGATCAAGAAGCTATTTGGAATCGATAGAAAAAAGTCATTGAGTACAATCTAGTATTTTCGGAAAAAAGATGGTTTACAAGAGGCATATACATTTCCAGCACTGACTGCTAAATGGTGAGGTGGCTTCCAGAAGAAAGGCCATGGTTTACTGCTGAAACACAGTAAGCAGGACGATGCTTATCAGCTGGTATCACTCCACAAACTGGCCAGATGCTTACAGAGGGGGGGAGAATGCAGACTTCACTGAGAGATCCCATGAAGAATCACTAATTGGTTTATTGCAGCATTATTTACAATAGCCAAGACATGAAAGGAAATTGAGTGACAAGTGGATGAAGAAGATATGGTACATATACACAATGGAATACTACTCAGCCATAAAGAAGAATGAAATCTTACCATTTGCAACAGCATGGATTGACCTAGAGGGTATGGTGCTAAGTGAAATAAGACAAAGACAAACACCATGTGATTTCACTTATATGTGGAATCTAAAGAACAAAATTAATGAAAAAATAAAATAGGCTCATACTTACAGAGAACAGACTGACGGTTGCCAGAGGGGAGAGGGTGGGGGGAGGTGGGTGAAAAGGTCAAGGGATTAAGAAGTACCTATTGGCAGTTACAAAATAGTTATGGGGATGTAAAGTACCGCATAGTAAGTACCTAATCTAATAAAAGAGTAATATTGAAATTGACCATTTCTACAGGACGCCTAAGCCATGCCCACCAGCCAAGATGGAGACCGGCAGTCACGGAGCTGAAGTAAACAGAGGCTTCCGTTGCAGCAGGAGTAAACTGTCTGCCAGCCGGCTGGGCCTCTCTGTGCTCACAGCAACATTGTTGCAATTATAGAAGCCTCGGAGCTGAAGCAAACAGCAGGTTTCTGTTGCACCAGCGATGGAGGAAACTGCCTGCCTAGAGTCTACTAAGGCAACATTCTTTCAATTATAGAAGCCATGAAGCTGAAGCCAACAGGAGGCTTCGTTACCTGCCTAGGCCTCAGCTTAAAGGAATGGTATCAATTATGGAAGATAAATAAACCCCAGAAACCTGCTTCCAGCCAGCCTTCCTGGGACATTGGGTCAGTGGGAGCTATGGGCAGACTGAAAGTCTGAAAACAGCCCTCAGTCCGTCACCCACGTTGTCCACACCCCAATGGGGTGAGGGTTCCCACTGGGGGGTTTGGCCAGCCTGCAAACAGCCATCAGCCTATTACCCAGGCTGGCCAGGTACCCCAGTAGGGACCTGAACCCTGAAGAGACTGTGGCCAGCCTGCAAACAACCATCAGCCCCTCACCCAGGCTGGCCAGGTACCCCAGTAGGGACCCAAAACCTGAAGGGGCTGTGGGCAGCCTGAAAACGGCCCTCAGCCCATCACCCAGGCTGGCTACACCCCAATGGGGTGAGGGTCCACACTGGGGGGCTTGGCCAGCCTGCAAACAGCCATCAGCCCCTCACCCAAGCTGACTAGGCATGCCAGCAGGTGGACATCCCCAGAGGGGTCCCAGACTGCAAGAGGGCACAGGCCAGGCTGAGGGACCTTCTGAGTACACAAATTTTCGTGCACCAGGCCCCTAGTAGTTAATAATCTTGTAATACTAAGTATGGCCTCAGGTGGGTACTAGACTTATGGGGGGAATCACTCCATAAGTTATATGTCTAACCACTATATTGTATACCTGAAACTAATATAATATTGAATGTCAACTGGAATTGAGAAATTTTAAAAATCACTAATTGAAAAAAAGATTAAGACTAACATGTCATCTTCAAAGTTACATTCATATTTTCAGAGTAACACAGCTCAATTCACAGCATCTATAAATCTGTGTAATGCTGTACATTTGAAGTAATGTAAAGGGGTAAGTGACTTTTCTAAGATCACATGGCTAATTAGATGTCAGGTCTAGGATAATAAGAATTCAAGTGTCCCACCCTGGCCAGTGTGGCTCCATTGGTTGGAGCATTGTCCCAAGCCCCGAAGGATTGTGGGTTTGATTCCCAGTCTGGATGCATACCCAGGTTACGGGTTCAATCCCTGGGCAGGGAGGGTACAGGAGGCAACTGATCAGTGTTTTTCTCTTTCTCTCTCCCTCCTTCCTCCTCCATCTTCCTCTCTCTCAAATTTATAAAAACATATCCTCAGGTGAGGATTTAAAAGAAAGAATTCAAGTGTCGCGACACCCTTCTGATGTCCTACCACACCTGAAAAATCACAAGGTCTGCAGCTTCCAACTTATTTTGTTCAGCCACAATATCTGGACTCAGACGGTCTTCTTTATAAGCTAGAGAAGACTCAGCAGGATACTTAAAATTCTCGGGGTCCTTCAGTTTACCTGCAGAGAGGAAAAGGAGGGGGTGAGGCCTTGGGGCCAAGGTAGGACCAGAGAACCAACCACAGGCGAGAAGTTCCACAAAGACCTAAAGTGGGGAGCAGCTCCTACCTGTAATGTCCTTTCTGGAAATGACGGGATTGAAGTTCATGGCATACAGGTCCGACACAGTGACCTCCCATCCTTTCTTCTTCAGAGCCTCTACAGCAGCTTCCTTCATGGCATAATTGAAGGATGTCCTCTCTGCATGAGCCAGTACGATCAATGCTTTTCTGCCTATTTTGACACAACCAAAGCATATGGTAAAAAAATAAGTTACCAGCCTATCAGATTGGCAAAACAACTTAGGACAAGCAACATCGAGGACTATCAAGATTGCAGGAACACTGGCCCATTGCCAGCAGGAATATCAATGGCCTCAGCCTTTAAGGAAGTCATCAGGCTAAAGCTCTTAAAATTTTAAAGGCACGTAAACTTTTGATCTAGCCGTCCAACTTCAGGGAATCTGTTCTCCAGACTGAAAGCATCAGGACACAGGAACAAGGATGTGTACTGTACCATTCTTTCCATTGGCAAAAATCAGAAATAACCCTATTGTCTATTTTGGGGGGAAACATTTAAATAAATTATGGTACATACATACTACAGAATATTATGCTGTTAACCAGAATGAGCCCTAGCTGGTTTGGTTCAGTGGACTGAAGGGTCCCAGGTTCGATTCCAGTCAAGAGTACATGCCCAGGTTTTGGGCTTGATCCCAAGTATGGGGCATGTGGGAGGCAGCCAATCAATGATTCTCATCGTTGATGTTCTCTCTCTCCCTCCTTTTCTCTGAAATCAAAAATATGTTTTAAAAAAATGAGTTAACTATATATACAGGGACCCAGAAAGATATCCAGGATATATTAACTGATAAAATGAAGTGAATGTGAATCCATTTTTATTTTTAAAAAAGAAAAACTGTATATATATAGGTTGTCCCCAAAAAATGTAACACACTTTAACAGCTGACACCTGTAAAATGAAAATGAAATATCTATATATATAAAACCCTAATATGCAAATACACTGAACGATGGAACAACTGAACAACCGGACAACCAGCCACTATAATGTGCACTGACCACCAGGGGGCATTGTGGAACATGGCTGGCATCAGCTCTGGTGGGATGGTGGAGCAGATGAGCAGGGACGCCAGACATGGCGGGGTGCCAATGGCTGTCATCAGGGTGAGCCTCTGGTGGTTTCCGAAAATTCTTCGCTCTAGCGCATTGTGGTCCCGCTGGGTGCTCGCACCAGCTGCTGATTTGCTGTCAGCATTCGAGCCACCACTTGCATTTGCTGTCAGCATTCGAGCCACCACTCACACCCACTCACACCCAGTCACTCAGTGCGGTCAGCAGGTCAGCAGCTGCAAGCAGCAGCTGCTGCCCCGATTGAACCTGAGGGGTTCTCCACCTCCCCCTGCTTCTGAGGGGCAATCAGGGCAGCAGCTGCAGCTCACACCAGCTGATAGCACAGAGCGATTGGCACCAGTGCCAACAACACATGAGAGCTGCAGCAGGAGCAGGGCTGCCAGCAAACGGGACCGGGAATGGGGGGCGCCTGCAGTGGGAGGGGCTGGGCGGAGGCGGAGGTGCAGAGGATGGGCCAAGACCCATGCCTGTGCCCACTACAGCCTGTGGCCCACAGCTCCTTTCAAGGTGCATGAATTCATGCACTGGGCCCCTCCTATTTTTTTTTAATATTTTACTGATTTTTTACAGAGAGGAAGAGAGAGGGATAGAGAGCTAGAAACATCGATGACAGAGAAACATCAGTCAGTTGCCTCCTACACACCTACTGGAGATGTGCCCACAACCAAGGTACGTGCCCTTGACCGGAATCGAACCTGGGACCCTTTAGTCTGCAGGCCAACGCTCTATCCACTGAGCCAAACTGGTTAGGGCTGGGCCCCTACTATTTTAATAAACACTGCTTTTATAGTTATTCAAAGTGCTTGTATACATTTTTGGAGACACCCTGTACATGCAGGTAGATTTATATTGGTATGAGGGGAAAAAGATGTGGAATGATCATATGAAACTATTAATAGTTTTTTGAGATAAGAGATGACAAAGGGGTCTAGGGGAAAGAGGAACTTTTTCTTATCCACGTCTGTATTAGTGAAGTTGTTAGAATAATCATGCTTTACTTCTGCAATAGCAGCAGGTAATGGCTGCTTATTTTGTGCTCAGCACTCTTTTTTCAATTGTCACGGTAACCCTCAGAGGAAGATACCATTAGTATCCCCATATTATGGATGAGAAAACTGATGCATACAGGAAAGCAAAGCAAATTATTACCCGAATTTACATAGTATGTGGGGAAGCTGGAATAATTTAAAAGTGTAGAGACATAAACAAATCTACCCTACAATGTGGAGGGAGAGCGGAGAAGTGCCCGGGACAGGAAGCTCACCACCACTGTTTCTCCTCTTCATTGGTGCCACTGCCTCATATCTTGCTAATGATTAACAGGGGCGACCGTGGGTGGAGCTAAGAGAGAAATCACCTGCAACTGCTTTTGTCTTGTTGGAAGAAAATGAACTAGAAAAGCACATTTAAGCATTCAGTTCTCTGCCTGCGTTCATCCTGAACCACACCTGGCATAGGCAGCGCCTATGAGGTTAAATTCAGCCAGGTGTGCGCTTCAGGCCTCTGAACACCAAAGAAGAGGGTCTCCAAGCTTGGTCGTGGCATTTCCGACTCTATAAACTCTGATTTGGTAGGATATCACTTTGAGGAGGATTTAAATGCTATGAAAGTGATTTATCTGCATTGGAAGGCCTGGGGAAATGGGAAGAAATTTCTGAAGCTGCCTCCACAAATTTCCACCGCCTTCCTTATCAGCTCGTGGACTGAAAACTCCTGGGAGAAAGGTGAGTACCTTAAGCGCTGACTCACCTTTTCTTTGAGATCTACCTTTGCGTTAGTAACTTCAGAGTTTGCTAAACACTGCTTAGTTTTTATTCCCTTGGCTCACTTGTTATCAATATACACATTGTTTACTTATCAATCAATATTAACAAGCATTTCCTAAGTAGTAAAACATGAAGTTGCTTCCCAGAAAATGAGAAAGGAGATCTATGCCTTGCTTTAGCTAAAGGCATGCCTATTACCATAAAACAAAAGACACAAACAGGAAGGATATTATTTGCAAGAAATACAACTGCCCTGGCGGGGCAGCTCATTTAGTTAGTTGTCATCCCAATGTTTGCCAAACTTGGCTCCTGGTCAGGGCACATACAAGAATCAACCATTGAGTGCATAAATAAGTGGAACACCAGATCCATGTTCTCTCTCTTTCCCTCTCCCTCTCTCTCTCTCTAAAATAAAAATTTTTTAAAAGGATTCACCTAAAGAGAGGTGATAAAACATGTAGACAAACAGCCAATTTGCCTGATAGGAGAAGCAAGGGACAAAGTTCCACTGGGAAGCCGTCTGCTTTAGGGCTGCTTGAGTAGGAAAGGCTTCAGAAGGGGCTGCTGTTGGAACTGAGTCTTGAGGGACAAATTAGATTGTCGTCAGCGCCTGTAGTTTCAGGTCCATTTCTGCTGGTCTGCCCGCCTTTCTGCTGACAGAAGCGACCACATCTAACACCGCTGAGGACATCTTGGTGCTGCATCTCCCTGCTCTGGTTCATTCGCAGACCTCGTAGGGAGGCCGTCTTTCCTAAATGCCCACCTGATGTAGGGCAGTGAGGGGGGAGGACAGAAATAGGAGCTCCCCTCGCCCGACGCTGGACAGGGCTCACCCCAGGACCCTAAGGCCTGCACGTCTCCAGTTTTGAGCCAAGAAAGAGAACTACGGGCCGAGCTCCTCCAGCGTCCAGCTGAGGAAGGGGACGGGCGCTGCGTGCTCCGCGAGACACTCACCAGTCATGGCTCCGGCGGTACGCTGAGTGGTGGGGCTGGTGGCAGGGGCAAGGTCTTAAGAGGCTTGTGGGTGCTGCCAGCCGAGCCGAGGCTGTTTTATATCAGGCCCAGCCCAGGCCACACGGGCCAAGTTCCCAGCAAAGGCGGAGCCGGCCACCAGGGCCCTGGGATGCAGGGCGGAGCTCGAGGAGGCTGGAGCCTGGAAGAAAGGTGCCCTGGGGGTGGGAGGTGAGAGGGTCTCCTGGCTGGGAGTGGGAGGTGTGCCCATCTGGCCACAGCCCTGCAACCGCCTGGGAACACAAGGAGACGGTTCCTGGTGGCGTCGGGGCTGGTGGGCGCCCCCTCTTCGCCCAGGGAAACTGCCCCCGCACACGGATGGAGTGCCAACAGGGAGGTGCGCGCGACTGCAGCCCTTTAGTTTTAGGTTCGCTGACTCACTGTGACTTGGGGTTTGTGAATTGAAACTGCCTGGGCTGCTTGCTGCGGAGAAGTGTTTTCTTCCTTTGCGAGGTCCGGATGCTGCACCTGGAGCTGTGTGTTCCTGCGCCACTCCCTGCCCCTCATAATTGAGGAACTAATGCCCCCCCCTCCCCCCCCCCCCCCCCCGCAGCGGCTAGTCCAAGGCTGGCGGGGGCGGAGGGGCGGGGGGAGCAGTCACAGTGAAGCATTGAAAGATTCGCACGACTGTCAAGTTTAGCGGCCTTTGTGTAACTGAACAGAACAGAGTAAAAGGTTGTATCTGCAAAATTCAAATTATAGTAGTCTTCATCCTCCAGAACAGAGGAGATAAACTGTCAAAAGGTGAAGGAAAGAAAAATAGAACTTCAGGGTGTAGCTGTCCGAAAAATTACTAATGATAAGAAATTTCAGCGGGATGGAGGTGGGGAGTGCTGCAGGGTCCTTAGGGAGAGGTACCTGGGGGCAAAAGTTAAGGGAGTGTCAGAAGAATCAGGAATCGGAATAAACAATCCTTTAATGTAATGTTTTTCAAAACTAATTTGCTGGAAAAAGTTGTGCTGGACAAAATATACTAATGTTAAAAAGGCAGGATTAGGTAATAGTGCCAAGTCATGTTGACTCTAAAGCAAAAGGAGAAATCAGTTTATTTGATTCTTTATGTTGTTAAAAACTGAGTAAATTTTAAAGATCTTACTGGCTTTACACAATGTATGCATCAGTGAGCATCCAGGCTGGCAGAGGTAAAGGAATGCCCAGGAGCTGTACAAAATGAAGACTTTTTTAGGCAGAAGGGAGCGGGAACAAGGAAGTTAGATGAGGCAAAAACGCCATTTGGTTATTACAAAGGCAGCTTCCTTTGGCAGGGTTCTACCCGGCAGATCACATAACTGGTGCGGGTCACACAACCCTTAATTGACAGGCTTAAGAGTTTAAGATTCCATTTCTGGGAAAGTCCAAACTCTCATTAAGCCTGGCTTTGGTGATGTGAGGCTTGGCATAAGTGATTCTAGTTTGGGCCTGTGGTCTTGTTTTTAACAATTCCACCCTTTTTATCATACTTTTGGCCTGAGAGATGTGATAAAAAAAAATGAAAGCCTTTAGCGCTACATCCAGCGATGCTCTGGAATCCTCTGAGTCTGGTATTTACAGGTGTGGCATTTACAGGTCACAACATGGGGCTCACATTCTTCAAGTCATTCCCTTTGATCCTTTTCTGACAGTTCTAGTCTTCGGGAGATCACTTGCTTGGTGGTTAGTGGCTACACATGTATATTTAAAACGTGAGAGAATACAGCACACCAAGGAAATGGTATGATTATTACAAGCAGGTAATGAATTGTCCATGTCTGGAATGCACTTTGGAGCTATGGTTCTCAAGACCCAAAGCAACCAGAATTAAATAAGTCACAGACTCCATTGGAGGAGTCACTGTTTTAACACCAATGTGCTTATTCAGTGATCTTCCGTAGTTCAGTCTCAACCTCCCCGGGAAGCGTCCGTCCAAGGGCAGCAAGTGATGTTGGCCATTGCTCAGCTAACACATAAGCGGGGGCTCTCCTAGTATCGAGAACAACTTTGGCCACAGAGTCTAGGGATTTTGTGGGGCAGCTATTGCTTTAGCAGCAGATTCTGCAATATTTTTTAAACGTATTTTTACAATCATTTTTTTAAATATATCAATTACAGTTGACGGCAATATTTTCAAGAGTTAAGGACAGGCTCCTGATCATAGGCTCATTTGCACTTACTTTTAGCAAGGGATCTGCCAAAGGAAGTGACTTGAATTACGGATGTCTCCTGGTTATTACCATTGATTGACCCCCTCCGGCACAGCCCACACTGGGGATTGAGCCGGCAACCTGGGCATGTGCCCTGAGCAGGAATCCAACCGGCAACCTCCTGGTTCATAGGTCGACGCTCAACCACTGAGCCATGCCAGCCAGGCAAAAAAGATGTTTTTATTGATTTTAGAGAGGAAGGGAGAGGGAGAGAGAAAATAAACATTGATTGGTTGCCTCTGTACACACACTGACTAGGGATTGAACCCACAACCTGGGCATATACCCTGACCAGTTTCTCCCACCTCCACCCGCCCCCACCACAACCCCTCCACCACCATCCATGCAGGGGACAATGCTCAACCAACTGAGCCACACCTGCCCAGTCTCCTCACCAACACTCTTTATTGTCTGTCTTATTTATTGCATCCATCCTGTGTGTGCAAAGTGGTATCCCATTGTGGTATTGAGTTGCATTTCCCTCATGACTATGCTGAACATCTTTTCATGTGATTGTTGACCATTTATCTATTTCTTTGGAGAAATGTTTATTCAAATCCTTTGCACATTTGTAAATTGGATTATTTGTCTTTTTATTGGATTGTAAGAGTTCTTTGTAGAAGTTCCTTATCAAATACACAGTTTACAAATATTTTCTCCTATTCTTGGGGTTGTCTTTTCACTTTCTCAATGGTGCCTTTGGAATCATATACATTTTAAATTTTTATGGAGTCTAACTTACCTAACTTAAGGTTATGAAGCCATATATATACATATACATACTAGAGGCCCAGTGCATGAAATTCGTGCACAGAGTGGGAGTGGGGGGTGGGGTGGTGTCCCTCAGCCCAACCTGCACCCTTTCCAATCTGGGATCCCTTTCACAATCCAGGACTGCTGGCTCTCCACCTCTCACCTGCTGATTACCCCTAACCACTCCCCTGCCAGCCTGATCAACACTGTGCTGGCCTGATTGCCCCTAACTGCCTTCCCCCTGCCAGGATGGTCTCTCCCAACTGTCCTCCCCTGCAGGCCTGGGTCCTCCTCAACTGTCCCCCCCTGCAGGCCTGGGTCCCCCCCAACTGCCCTCCTCTGCCAGCCTAGTCCTCCCCAACTGCCCTCCCCTGTAGGCCTGGGTCCCTCCCAACTGCCCTCCCTTGCTGGCCATCTTGTGGCGGCCATCTTTGACCACATGGGGGAAGCCATCTTGTGATGGTCAATTTGCATATTACTCTTTTATTAGCTAGGATATATATACATGCTCTAATAAAAGAATAATATGCAAATTAACTTGCACTCCGTTACACCTAAGTCACGCTCACAAGCCAAGCCACACCCACCAGCCAATCAGAGCGACTATATGCCAAGATGGCGGCCAGAAGCCATGGAGCTAGAGCAAACAGGAGACTTGATGGAGGAAACTGCCTGCCTAGGCCGGCTGTGGCCTCTGCTCAAGGCAACATAGTTTCAATCATAGAAGCCACGGAGCTGAAGCAAACAAGAGGCTTCATTTCACCAGCAATCAAGGAAACTGCCTGCCTAGGCAAGCTGTGGCCTCCACTCAAGGCAACAAAGTTTCAATTATAGAAGATAAATAAACCCCAGATATCTGATTCCAGCCAGCCTCGCTGGGACGTTGGGTCAATGGGAGCTGTGGCCAGCCTGCAAACAGCCATCAACCCCTCACCTAGGCTGGCAAGGCACCCCATGGGGGGGGGACACCCACCTTGAAGGGGATGTGGCCAGCCTGCAAACAGCCATTAGCTCCTCACCCAGGCTGCCCAGGCACCCCAGCAGGACCCACCACCCTTAAGGGGCTGTGGCCTGCATGTAAACAGCCATCAGCCACTCACCCAGGCTGCCCAGGCACTCCAGCAGGACTCACCACCCTAAAGGGCTGTGGCCAGCCTGCAAACAGCCATCAGCCACTCACCCAGGCTGGCCAGGCACCTCAGGAGGACCCCACTCCCTGAAGGGGCTGTGGCCCGCCTGAAAACGGCCCTCAGCCCCTTACCCAGGCTGGCCAGGCACCCCCACGGGAATCCTACCCTGATCTGGGACACCCTTCAGGGCAAACCAGCTGGCTCCCACCCATGCACCAGCCCTCTATCCTATATAATCCTATATAATAAAAGGGTAATATGCAAATTGACCCTAACAGGGAATGACTGGTCACTATGACACACACTGACCACCAGGGGAAAGATGCTCAATGCAGGAGCTGCCCCTGGTGGTCAGGGCACTCCCACAGTGGGAGCTCTGCTCAGCCACAAGCCAGATGGCTACCAATACAGCGGTGGTTGTAGGAGCCTCTCCTGCCTCCTCAGCAGTGCTAAGGATGTCCAACTGCAGCTTAGGCCTGCTCCCTGCTGGCAAGTGGATATCCCCTGAGGGCTCCCGGGCTGCCAGAGGGATATCTGACCGCCATCTTAGGCCTGATTGCCCGGGGAGCGGGCCTAAGCCAGCAGGTGGACATCCCTCGAGAGGTCCCAGACTGCAAGAGGGGACAGGCCGGGCAGAGGGCCTTGTTCCCCCCCCCCCCGCCTCCCCCCCCACCTAAGTGCACAAATTTTTGTGCACCAGGCCTCTAGTCCTATATAATAAAAAGCTAATATACAAATCTACCAAACAGTGGAACAACTGGATGCTATGACATGCACTGACCACCAGGGGGAAGATTCTCAATGCAAGAGCTGCCCCCTGATGGTCAGTGTGCTCCCACAGGGGGAGCACTGCTCAGCCAGAAGCCAAGCTCATGGCTGGCAAACAGGGAGTGGGCCTAAGTTGTCAGTCAGACATCCCCTGTGGGCTCCTGGACTGCCAGAGGATGCAGGCCGGGCTGAGAGACCTCCCCCCGCCCCGTGGAGTACATGAATTTCATGCACCGGGTCTCTAGTATATATATTTTTATATAGTTTCTTTTAAGAGTTTTATAGTGTTAGCTCATATATTTAGTTTTTAATCCATTTTGAAGTAATTTTTGTGTATGATGTGAGGAAAGAATAAAATTATTTTACACCAAGTAGTTATGTGACTTGTCATGGCTACCTCGCTAGTCAATGGTGTACTCCAGAGTTAGCTCCCAGTTGTTACTTGCTGTCAGAATTCTTGAGTCTAGCTCCAGGTCAACTGCTAATGATCTCTCTGAGCCTTGGTCGCCCCAACTTTAAAAATCTACTTTTGGGAAAAAAAAAAAACAACAAACCGGGTTTGGGCTGCATTGCCTTAAAGGTCCCTCCAGCTTTTGTTTGCTGTCAGTTTGAGATTGTCCATTTTCCATGGTCTTATCTGAGCAGGCTTCTGTGCCAAGAGGAGTATGTATGTCCAAGGCATTGTGTGTCAACTAAAAACAGTTTTCGAGGCCTCCCCCTCGTCCCCAGGGAGCAGGCCAGCACCTAGAGCTGTAGGAAGCTCTGCTGACAGCCTTCATTATCTAGAAACAAAGAGCAGGGGTAGGAGAATCCTCAGGAGCGACCCCCCCCCCCCCCCCGCGCCATTCCCAAAAGAACACAAACAGCCTTATTAGTCACCTGCTAAGGGCCTGCACCCACATGTCTGGTTGCTTTTTTTTGCACAAGAAGTCCCCAAAGCTCTCTTGCTTTTCTCTGAGCTGCGGATGACAGAATTACTATAATAGCTCAGAGTCATGCTCAGGCCCCTCTGGAGACCTGGGCATCTGTTGTCTTCTGTGGTTCCTATGGCTACCAGCCAAGGATCCCCGGGGGGAACAGGTCCTTGGGATTAGGGGAGAAATGATGCTTCCACTGTAAACCCCATCCTGTCCTGCCTTCTTGTCTCACTACCAGAATCACTATTACACAAAGTACACGCCATAGGCGGGACTTTCCCTGTTCCTGTGTGTCCTGCTTGTGAGCAGGGGCAGAGCAACCTTGGGTCTAGAGGTAATTGGTTTCCACCCCTGAGTACCTGCCATATGCCTCTGAGTTAAGAAATTTTCCACTCTGCTCAGTGGGAACCTGAGCTATTCCTGGCCTTGTGTGAACTCCGAGGAGTATTGTCTCTGCCTTTTGGGGGGTATTTCTTTCCCCAGCTTCGGGAAGCTCTTTATATAAGGTGTTTCTCAAAACTTAGCTGAGGACTTAAGTTTTGTGCAGACCTTTAGAACAAGCTGTCTGCAATGCTCTCTCCTCTCCAATATCCTGTCCTGTGAATCCTAGCATCCTGGTCTCCCAGCGCTGTGGCTTCATAACTCAAGGAGACGCCTGCATTCCACCTTTTCCTTCTGGAAATTCTCTCTAGACACCCAACTAGTGCAATTGTGGCACTCAAGTATGAGTTCAACGAGGATGGTGGGTGAGGGGAAACACAGTGTTCAGCCCATTTTCTGTGATCTTTGACTAGAAAATTCGTTGCATAAAAGCACAGATGGGTCAAGTCGAAAACTTGGCCTGGAGACTGAGGCTGTGTGATTTTGAGCAAGACACTTAACCTCTTATAGCTCAAGGCAGCTGGAGATAGCAGTCCTGACAGGTCATCATGATGTTCTGTGGATTAAACGGGCTAATGTAGATGAAGTATTTAACATAGACCCTGTAATATGGTTAAGTGCTTGAACTGGTAGCTTTTCACAGCCAAGTACTAGGCAGCTGGTAAAGAGAGTAAGGTAGACCTCTAGGAGCTGATATAGAGGGATTTCCACTGGGAAAAATATACTTTACTACCTTTAGTGGGAGAAAAAAGGAAATGTAACAAACACTTTTATTTATAAAAGAAAACATAATGCTAAATCAGAAACAAATGAAATTATAGAGGTTAAGGAGAAATAGGAGGGGAGGAAATGGTATCTACCTCTCAGCATCCTTTTTATACTAGTGGTCTGGTGCATGGATTTGTGCACATTTAAAGGAATTGGGCTCCCTCCTCTCTGGTTCTGGGGTGTGTCACCCAAGAACCACCACTGCCAACTCACTGCAGCTCGGCAGTAAACTGGATTTGGGGCTGACAGTGCCCCAGCAAACAACATAACTCACGTCCGAAGGTGGAATCAAGTGCGGCCCCGTGAGGAATGGGCTCTCTCCTCTCTGGTTCTGAGATGCATCACTTGAGAACCACCGCTGCCAAGTCACCACAGCTCAGCAGTTCCTGCCCCCTGGTGGTCAGTGCATGTCATACATACTGGCCAGTTGGTTGAATGGTAGCCTAGTCTTATATATATATACTAGAGGCCCAGTGCACAAAAATTTGTGCACTTGGTGGTGGGGGGGTCCCTCATCCTGGCCTGTGCCCTCTTGCAGTCTAGGACCCCTCGGGGGATATCTACCTGCTGGACCTAAGCTGGCAGTCAGACATCCCTCTGGCAGCCCGGAAGCCCTAGGGGGTATCCATTTGCCAGTGGGGAGCAAGCCTAAGCTGCAGTGGGACATCCTTAGCACTCCTTAGGAAGCGGGAGTGAGAGCGCACTAACCACCAGGAGGCAGCTCCTGCCTTGAGCATCTGCCCCCTGGTGGTGAGTGTCATAATGATCAGTCATTCCCAGTGGTTCTGCTGTTAGGGTCAATTTGCATATTACCCTTTTATTATATAGGATAGTTTTGTCTTTTGGAAATGTATGTTTTCATATTTTAAAAAATAGGCCCTAGCTGGTTTAGCTCAATGGATAGAGCATCAGCCTGTGGACTGAAGCATCCCAGTCTCGAATCTGGTCAAGGGCACATGCCTAGGTTGTGGGCTTGATCTCCAGTGGGGGGTGTGCAGGAGGCAGCCAATCAATGCTCTCTCATTGATGTTCCTCTCTCTCCCTCTCTGAAATCAATAGAAATATATATCTATTTTTTAAAAAGGACATTGCCCTGGCAAGTTGGCTCAGTTGGTTGGAGTATTGTGGGTTTGATCCCTGGTTGGGACATGTGCAGGAGGCAACTGATGGATGTTTCTCTTTCTCTCTCATCAATAAAAACATATCCTTGAGTGAGGATTAAAAAAAAGAAAAATCTTAAATTGAATTTTAAGCAAAAAAATTAACAAGTTAACTATATACCAAATGGGTAAGATTACCGTGAGGGAAAAAACTGAATTTAAGGAACTTTTGAAGATAGCACTTGGTGTATATACTATCAATATAAGAAATAAAGGGGGGGGGGGCGGCGGCGAATCGGAGAGGCAGCAGCCTGGCTCGGCCTGGCCTCTCTCTGCAGTACGGGGTGGAGGAGACTCCCCTTGCGGGCAGCTACAGCGCAGTGGATTCCTTCCCCAAGGACTTTGGCTATGGCATGGAGGAGGAGGAAGAGGAGGAAGAGGAGGTGGCGGGCAATGAGGTTGGGGTGGGGGCTGGCGGAGGCTGTAGGGGGCGGTTGGGGGGGTCTGACAGTTCCAAGCTGAGGATTCTGCTCATGGGGCTCCAGCGCAGTGTCAAGTCCATCCAGAAGGTGATGTTCCATAAAATGTCACCCAACGAGACCCTGTTCTTGGAAAGTACCAACAAGGTTTATAAAGATGACATTTCTAATAGTTTCTCTGTGAATTCCAAATATGGGATGTTCCTGGGCAAATGGACTTTTTTGACCCAACTTTGGACTACGAGATGATCTTCAAGGGAACAGGAGCATTGATATATGTCATTGATGTGTCACAGGATGACTACATGGCGGCTTTAATAAGACTTCACAGACTATTTCTAAAGCCTACAAAGTTAATCCTGACATGAATTTTGAGGTTTTTATTCACAAAGTTGATAGTTTATCTGATGATCACAAAATAGAAACACAGAGGGACAATCATCAAAGGGCCAATGATGATGTTGCAGATGCTGAGCTAGAAAAACTCAACCTTAGTCAGCTTTTATTTGACTCGTATCTATGACCATTCAATATTTGAAGCTTTTATTAAGGTGGTACAGAAACTCATTCCACAACTGCCGACCTTGGAAAACCTAAATATTTTTATATCAAATTCAGGGATTGAAAAAGCTTTTCTCTTTGATGTCAGCAAAATCTACATTGCAACAGACAGTTCTGTGGATATGCAGTCTTACGAACTTTGCTGTGACATAACTGATGTTGTAATTGATGTGTCTTGTATATATGGGTTAAAGGAAGATGGCAGTGGAAGTGCTTATGACAAAGAATCCATGGCAATTATCAAGCTGAATAATACAACTGTCCTTTATTTAAAGGAAGTGACTAAATTTTTGGCACTGGTTTGCATTCTTAGGGAAGAAAGTTTTGAACGAAAAGGTTTAATAGACTACAACTTCCATTGTTTCCGAAAAGCTATTCGTGAGGTTTTTGAGGTGGGTGTGACTTCTCACGGGGGCTGTGGTCACCAGACCAGTGCCCCCAGCCTGAAAGCATTGGCACACAACTGCATGCCTCGAAATGCCATCTAGCCTGAATTCTAGTGGTCGGGGCTCTGTGCCAGTTTACTCTTCACTCCAGGATCAGATGCCATGTGCTGCAGGACATGGGAATTGCCACTTGTGGGAATCTGGTGCCTGTCCCACCAGAGGCAAGGGGTAGAGTTTCTCATTTGGATGAAAACCCCTTCAGCCAGTGGTCTACAACCGAATCTACTCTTTCTTCTTTTTAAAAAATGACAAAAAAGAATGCTAAAGACCACAGAAGTCAAGTGTGTGCCTCTCTTCTTTGGGGCCCTACATTAAGCAGTTGGGATATTTCGGACCTGGAGATAACACCGCTTACCCGTCCTTTCCATGGAACGTTGCCACCATTTATGAGTTGAAAATAATCAAGAGCTGAATTTTCATATGCTCCGCTTAGGTTTTCAGTTGAGTAGTCTCTAAAATGCTGCCTTGCTTAAGTTCTAACTGCCTCTCAGGTTTCAGTTTTGGACATTGCATACCCAAGACCTTTTAAATGCATTTGCCGGCTAACTCAGAAGGCTACAGCGGAGGACATTCCTGTATTCGTTACTGAAGAAATGAGAAACTTTATATTGCATCAGATCAAGGGCAAGGTTCAGCAGTGGAAACACTGAGGGGAAAAAATTTAAAACAGAAGAAAAGTTTTGCATTGGTGTTTTGGGTACCAGATATCTAGGTCCTTTTCTCCTGCATGTAATAAATAAATGATCATGACCAGTGTAACAAAAGGAATTTTTTTTAAAAATTGTTTTCCCCACAATCTCCTTCTAGGGAAGAGAACTCATTATGTCATTGAAATATTTAACTCATTTTTCTTTAACTTGATACCAGCAACTACATACCTTTTATTCTATGCTCTCTAGATTCTTTAAGTACTGCCGTTTTGTTGACCATGAATGACCCTAAGGCACTGGTTCCCTGGGAGTTGGAGAGAGCAGTGTTAAGACTCTGTCTTCAGTATTCTGACACCAAGTGTCACCTGTGGTACTTCTTCACCTAACATATTAACTCGTAATTTTTTTGTTGCTGTTGGTTGATACCCTTTTTGTTGACTTTAACACATTGTTTTTACTTCACATGCTCAGCAGTCATTTATTCCAAAGCCACTGGACCACTTGAGTACATGCCACTGTTGAATGAAATGTGTATATTCAGGTCTGTAAACCTAACAGTGCAACTTGGAGCGCTTCCTGCAGATGGCTCTGACTGCTGAGTATTCACATGGACCATGGTGATATCCACAGAAAAGTGCTTTTATATTTATAGATTATTTCATTGAACTATAAAAATGGGTATCAATAAATGTATTTACACCAAAAAATAAATAAATAAATCATGGGACTTAGCAGGTTCATGTTACCAAGTAGTCAGAGGAACATCACTCAGCGCAATGCACTGAGGACCTAATTATCACTCAGGTGGCATTTCTGCCCAAAGTGAAACTGTCAGGCCACTGAAAAAACAATCTGCAAACCCAGAGGGAGGGACATTTAAAAACCTTGTCTTGTATTGTTTGAAAATGTTAATTTCACTAAAAACAAAGGCTGAGAAACTTTAGAATTGAGGGGAAATGCCAGGACAGAATTGAGGACAATATAGTAAAATTTGAGTTGTTATATATTAGATAATAATGTATCTAATTTCTGACACTTGACCAGTGCGCTCTGGTTACATAGAACACCCTTTCCTAGGAGATACTTTGTACTGTGTGCACAGAAAGATAAAGAGCAGATGAGAAGAAATGCTAACACTGGGAGGGTCTTGGTGAAAGGCTCCATGGGAGTTCACAACACTCAACCTTCCTGAATGACCAAAATGCTTTAAAGTAAAACAAAAAAAAGAGAGAAAATGGAAACACTTAGTTTTATTTTAACAAACTAAGTTTTATTTCTTCCCCAAAAAGATAAATCTAAATGCTTGATCTTGGTGTATACCTCAAGTGTTAGTGTTCAAATTACCTACGGAGAAAAATATGGCCTATTTAATGAAAACACATAGAAGTTTACAACCACATTTATTAGAAAAATATTATCACTTCGAAGTTCCCTTCTCCCGAGGTCGAAGATTCGTTCCAGGGCATGGCTCTGTTTTCAGCAAACCTCCTCATGGCAGGAACCCCAGCTCTGGGTGCTCTCGGACCCAGGCATGGCCCAGGGCAACTGCAGACCCAGCCCAACCTCCACAGGAACCATGAGACGCAGGCAGGAGCTGGGCCTGTTCTTTCCATCCAGATGGAAGATGGAAATGAGATCCCAGAACCTGGCAGCGGCAGCAGCCGTCCAGTTTGCCTGCGGAACTTGCACTTCACCTTTTCTTCACAAACTTCTTTCTGGAAGCATTGGGATTTAACCGTCTCCTCCCGGCCCCCAAAGTGCTGTCTCGGACCTGCAGGGTAGCTGAGCGGCTGGAGATGTCATTCTCTACAAAGGGAGATACCCCAGCCTCATAGTCAGGGGCAAACACATCCGTTTTCTGCCGGGCCTTGCGGGAGAGTCGCAGTTGAGGGAAGCGCTGGTCCTCAGTCAGATGAGGGTTGACGGCATATTTACCCCCTTTGGGAGTGGGGAGTGAATACTGCAAAGAAGAAGAAAGGCCATTAGAAGGACCGTGCCCCATATTCATACAAGTCAGATCCTGCTAACGTCAGCTTACCTGACAGCTCTGGATGCAGGTGGATGACATCAATGGAGTCTCATCTGCTACCTGCTACACGCTAAACACATGACATGCATCTTCCCACTTGATCCTCCCCTCATCACAGATGAGGGGCTAGAATGAACTCTGTAGTGTTCAGTTGAAACTGAAGGTATAAATTCAATTTTTAATACATGTGTATTTATATACACATGTATATAGTATATATTCACCATCTCTGTCCAGGTGAACAGAGACGCCACCCTAGGACAATGAGCACATCAGTGTCCAGATATTTGTTTCTAAAACCCATTCTTCATAAAGATGATCCAGAGCTGCTCAGAGGAATGGCAGATTCCAGGGCAGGGGCTATATAAGAGTCGGAACATCTTGCTATGCTGGAAAGTGAAAATGTTCAAAATAACTGGGACACAGAAGCCCGGCTGAAGGGCCTCTATAAAGAGTGTGAGCATCTAAGTAAATATGATGATGACTGATCACAGCCTGAAGACTAAAACGAAAGTCTACAGACCATACTCATATAAATGAATACACTAAGAGGGGAAATTCTCTTTACAGCAGAATGCCAGCTAATGCAGAAAGAATGATGGAATTAGAAATTCACCATTTGGCAACCATCACTGTAAAAACTGATTTAGGTAACTTTAACCATGAGTTAAAGTTGGATAAGAAACAGTATTTACACAGTATTAGAGTATCTTTCCATAAGTTACTATCACTAATGATAACATTACAGGAAATTTGTGGCAAAGTTGGAATATGGTCTCAAAGATTAAAATCTTTGTGAAATCTAAGTGAAGGGTAGGTAGACATTATTTGTATTATTTTTGCAACTTTTCTATACATCTAAAATGATTTCAAAATACAAAGTAAGACAAATATTTTCGCCCATTAGAGGCAGTGGCCACACTTGGAGAACTCGGTGCCAGGCTGGCTACACTCTCGCAGTCCTTTGTCTCTCAGCCCTTCTCTCTTGATTCCTTAGAACAAATGCATGGCTGTGTGTACCCAGCCAGGCCCCTCTTCTGCGCTGAGCATTTAACACCTCTTCCTCTCCGGTCCACTGAGCTTCTGGAAATCCTGCCCAACCCCAACCACTCGCACAAATCTACCCACCACCCTGTGAACGACTGCCCTCTTGTGGTCCCACATGCATTTGGCCCTTGTCACTTACTGCCTGGAATTACTGGCTATTTCTCATTAAGTGTCAGCTCCTCAAAAGCCTCACCCCCACCTGCACTGATGACAGGCTTTCAGGAACTATCCCACAGAAACCACGAGGATTTTCTGTCCTTCGTTCGTTTCGATGTCGATGCTGAGGTCTTGCTTGCCCAGCCTTAGTCCCTGCTGTTGGAGGCTGAGACACTCAGGGCACTCACCCTGAGGCCCCGCGGGTTCAGCACCTTGGGGTTGCGGGAAAAGTGCATCCGCAGGGTCCCATCGTCGCTGACAGTCACAGAGACTTTCTTCAGGGTCTTGTTTCCACAGTGTTTACAGAACACCCGGCTCATGTCGGAGGTTGTCCTGGAGACATAAAACCAGATGCTTCTGACTAGAGCCACAGGCAGCAAACCCTGTCCCCAGAGCACAAGATGAGTCGCAGGACTCAAGAGGAGGCGGGAACGATAAGAAATGGGGCGTCTAAACAATAACTCTGTTCAGGTTCCCAAAGCATATACACGTCATAGACCAAGGCCACCTGGCCTCATGCTGACGACATAACCAAAATGCAGCTGCGTTTCTCAGAGGCGAAGGGAAATGACACAATGAAAACTGAGCATATTGTTACATTAAGGACAGACCTCAAGGCCTTGCCTCTTTTTTATCCACTAAAGCCCCAACGATGGACCTCCCTCGTAAGTATTTCAAAGAAAATCTCTCATCATTGCATCAATAAGTGTTTCAGTACTTATCACCAAATAAGGAGGGCTCTATGCTCCAGAACCCACACCCTAAATCCTATGCCACTAAAATAAGGACTAAAAACGCCTCCCTCAATTTCTCAGGTGGGCGGCCACTGGCTATCTCTGTCCCAGGGGTTTCAGTGCCTGGTGGGATGAGGAACACATACGAATGCGGTATGCAAGGCAAGGCTCTCCTTCAGGAAGTTCGTAGAAGGGACAGGAAGAGAGGAGAGTGTTTGGCAGAAGGCACTGGTCTGATGACCAACTACTCACCTGAAACAGCCGTGGCAGCGCAAGATGTAGCTCCGGGCCTCCCGGATCAGCATGCCGTTCACCGCCAGCACATGCAGCCCCATCTGAAGCAGAACATTCTGCAACCAACAAGTTAAAGCAGCACTGAACTCAGAGCACAACTCAATTTTCTCTGAGCGTCTGTATAACGACAGTTGAGGAACTTCACACACCTTGGCTGGGCTCCTAAAGGACTTCTGCTAAGGAAAAGCAAGCTTAGGATGGCTCTCAAGATAAGTAAAGTAGGGCAAGGACCCAGATTACCTCAAGAGCTGGAATCCGTGCTCAGCCATGTCTTCTAACAGAGACATACATTTTGTCAGAGCAAATATACTCATTTCTGGCCTGGAAACCCTCTATACTTGCCCCGAGTATTTAATTGAGCAAAGAACATTGTATGAAAGAAAAGCACCGAGAGATTACGAATAGGAAACATTAAAGTTTAATGTCTTAGCCCTGGCTTGTGTGGCTTAGTTGGTTGGGCATCATCCTGTGCACCAGAAGGTTGCCAGTTCGATTCCCGGTCAGGATACATGCCTGGTTTTCGGGCTCAATCCCCAGTAGGGAGTATGCAGGAGGCAGCCAATTGATGTTTTGCTCTCACATCAATGTTTTTCTCTCTCTAAAAATAAAAAAAAACTATTCTTAAAAAAAAAATTTAATATCCTACCAACATTCTGTCATGTTATGATTCTCTAGCCTCCAAGCAAACTAAAATTACTGAAGAACACAGGCAAAGTTTCTAGAACCATTAAACAATAACTCTGTACAGACCCCCAAACCTCGGAGGGACAGGCATGACACTAAGCCCAGAGCTACGTGATGCCCATTCCCCCCACCTGCATGGCGAAGTCTGTAGTGACACAGCCGACCCGCACGTCCTTCGGGACGGTGCACTGCTCAAGATCCCGCTGGATCTGCTTGATGTTGCTGGGGGTTATCCACCCCCCATCGTCATCACTATCTTCATCTTTCCTTTCTTCAAACCCATTCTCTTCCTCCTCACTTGGAACATCCTCGCCTTCGTCAATCTGAAACATAACACAATTCACGAACTCCCAGCCCACAGCAGCAGCAGAAGCTAGTGTGCTGTCACCAGGAGGGGGCAGTCATCAGGGCCTTACCAACAGCTCCTGCAGATCACGATCAATACTAGGCAAAGGGTTTCTCCAGAACATGAAGGAACTGAATTCCAGGTCCTCAAGCTCACCAGCTGGTTGTCCATGTTCCACTGCTTCTCGTGGGGGTGTAGGCTGAGGTTAAAAGAATAATAATTTTAAAACCTGAACACTGAGAGGGCTATATATGATATAATATGTATGACATACAAGTCAGACCACACAGGGTGGGACAAACTATAATATTAGTCTAGATAAATTTGGTTCCATGTAAACAGTTAACTTGTGGAGATATGACTTGTAGCAGAAAGGGTGAGATGAGCATGACTTGTCTAAGGAATTACCTTTGAGGGCAGATGGAAACCAGTAATGTGTACAGGAGTTTCGGGGTGCTGAATCGATGAGCTCACTTGAACCTTTAAAAAGAAAAAAGTGACAGCTCTAAGCAAAGAAATATAGTTTGAAAATTCAACATGGAAAAGTAATTAAAAGAAAACAATATTTTCCCTCAGTTACTGAAGTAAAAGATAGTCAATGTTTAAAAAAGCTGGAGCTCTGGCCAGGCAGCTCAGTTGGTTAGAGCATCATCCCAATACCCCAAGGTTGTGAGTTTGGGCACATACAAGAATCAACTAATGAATGCATAAATAAGTAGAACAGCAAATCTGTGTTTCTCTATTTCTCTCTCTCCTCTCTGTCTCTCTCCCCTTCCCCCTTTCCCCTTTCCCTGTCAAATCAGTAATAAAAAAAAAGAACCAAAAAATATTAATACATACAGTTACGTGCCGTTTAAAGACAAGGACACATTCTGGAAGACGGTCATTAGGCAGTTTCCTTGTTGTGCTAACCCCATGGAGTGCACTCACATGAACCTGGGGGGGTCTGGCCTATTCCACGTCGAGGCTCTATGGCGTGCACCGCCGCACGTGTGGTTCATCGCCGACTGCAATGCCATTATGCGGCACACGACTGAGGAATTACTCAGGGATTCCAGCACCAAACAACCACTTAGAGACATTCCTTTTTTGTCCTTATACATAAAGCCGTAATGAACAGCATCATCCATAAACTCAAAAGTATCTTTGTTTTGGATGTTTGTTTTTATATATCAATGATGATGTGAGAGGATCATTGATCAGCTGCCTTCTGCCCGACTGGGGATCGAGCCCGCAACTTGGGTATGTGCCCTGAGCGGGAACTGAACCTGATTCCTAGGTCAGCGCTCAATCACTGTGCCATCGCAGCCGGGCAACTCGAGAGTATCTTTGGTTACACCCTTAGGATAAATGCCGAAGAGTGAACTGCTCTTAGTGAGAAGATAGGCTGTTTAAAGCTTCTGATACAAAATACGTAAGTCCTGCCTAAAAGGCTGCAGGAAAAGGCAATTTCTAAGATTTAGGAATTGGTGGATGCCAAACAGAAACCCAGGTACCAGTCACAGAGTCAGTACAACCATTCCATTTAAACCTCTCCCCGACCCCCCCCCCGCCAAAAAAAAACACCATTCCAGGGAATGCAGAAGTCTGTAGTTTAGGCATCACCTTTTTTAAACTTATTGGAATGAAGGACTCTAAACCTACATGAAAACATGCTGAGGACAGTTCTAGCAAGTACAGGAGTGTGAGCCCACTGTGGTTTTGATGACTTAAGGCAGAGGAGAGCAAGCAATTCTTTGTCAACACTATTTGAAAACACAACAGGAACCCAGAATTTTGGTATCAGGGCTTAAAACAAAACAAACAAACAATAAAAAACCAAGCACCTAGTATTCTTGCTTCTGGAAAATTTCTAGTTAAAAAAAGTGAGAATGTCGCTTACTTTCACACTTTCTGCATTTTTCAAATTTAACCAATCTTCCCAAGAACCTACAAATCAAAAGGCTTGCACACATTTGCTAACTGCAATGTTTGACCCTTATTTGGAACCTGATCCAAACAAATAAACTGTTTTTATATTTTTATAAAATTGGGAAATGTGAATGCTAACTGGTTATTTTGATGAGACCAGGGAGTTGTTATTAGAATTTTATAGGTGTACTAGAGGCCTGGCCCACAAGACGTGTGTGTGGGTGCAGCTGCTAGGCCTTGCCTGTGATCAGGGCCATCTTCTCTGGCTGCCGGCAGCCGGCTCCAACCCTTGCCGCCACCTACCCGGGTTCCCAGTTTGCCACTGGGCGATGGGAGCCTGCTGGCCAGAGAAAGGGATGGAGAGGTGGCCAGCACACCTCACAGTGACTGGTTGAGTGCTCGTTCTAGCTGTTTTGCCGCCGTTATGGTAGCTGGGCTTTTGATGGTTTTGTGGTTATTTTTAAAAGAGACACACCTATCAGTGAAATATGATGTCTCAGTTCAAAAGGGCTGGGGTCAGTTACGAGGAAAACAGATCATGAGCTGGTAGCCATGGAAGCAGAATGATGGGGACCTGGGGTCCATTAAACTATTCCCTCTACTTGTGTATCTGATCCCCATAATAAACACATGAAAACAAAACAGTCCTCCCGACTTACCTTTTCTGGTTCTTGTTTTAAGTGCGACACCCCAACAAACTCTGCCTCCAGCTGGTAGGTAAGTGCCAGCACTTGGATGTCTGTGGCAGAGAGGCTGGGATAGTCTCCAGTTTTCTTTGAAAACTCAGACACTGTAAACGAAAGATTCTCAACTTCATTTAGAGGCAAAAAGTCATATGACCGCAGATAAAGATAATGAAAGTCTGAAAAAGAACTTAGGATTAATATGTCAAGAAAAACCTCTTAAGCTTACCATCTATTTCCTCATCCTTTTTCTAATCATAGCTGACATCTGTATTATCTAGCACCAAGATTCACCCATTTAGGATAACTGTGATATCCTTATCGATATCACAGACGAAGGGACGGGAGAACAAAGTTAACAGAAAAGCATTCCAAGTTAGCATGATATGTGCAAATGATGGGTTTTGGTATTATGTCAGAATAGAAGGGCTCTTCTCTCCCAGTTCTAAAATTCTTTGATGTTTAAACAATTGAGATGAATAGAATGGATGACCAGATTCCAAAATGGAAGTTAACCCGACCAATATGTTCAAGTTTACGATGGAACAAAAAAAAAGTAAAATTATTGGTTGCTTTGTAATATATACTGGACAGTTTTTGTGTGTTAAAAATAAACAAACACCCCCCCCCATGTTTACCACATTGCAAATGCCAGCTGTTACTATTATTATTCTCCTGAGACATCAACAGTAAACACGCACAGTAACATTTTCTGACATATTAACAGAAAGGGGTCTTGCGTTACTCGGCCACATGGGGCAGTAGCTATACTGCTTGCATTTCCTAAAAAGCAGGTACCAATTAGCAGCATCAGTTGCACTGGGCATTTACTATGTATCTCACACTAGGCCCGGTGTTAAAAGCGTTGCATGTCATCCTTCTACCAAATCCTATGAAGTGCTATTAGCGTTTGTTCAGAAAGATGCCAGTAACTCCTCCTTAAAGCTTTCACAGTGAGCTGGTGGGAAAAGCTACCGAAGAGTCACCAACGCATAGTGTAGCCAACATTTCCACCGCCAGCCTCTAAACCAGGGGCTCTCCAACCTTCTGGGCCTTTAAATACAGTTCCTCATGTTGTGACCCAACCATAAAATCATTTTCGTTGCTACTTCCTAACTGTCATGTTGCTACTGTTATGAATCGGAATGTAAATATCTGATACGCAGGATGGTCTTAGGTCGCGACCCACAGGTTGCGAACCGCCGCGACCCTACAAACATTTCCTGTGTGACATTTCCTGGGCACCTTCACCTTGGCCCCTAAGAAGAGATCCACGCTGAGTCCCACACCAAGGGTAACTGCTTCCTTTCCTTTCAGGGTTAATGGAAAGGCAAAAGCCACCCCTTGTTTTTTCAGAGTTGAGCCTGGCCTCCATTTCCAAAACGATTATCCAAAACAATGACCACTTTGATCTACTGAAAAGGCATGGGCAAGAATAAGAAATCCAGCCCTAACCAGTTTAGCTCAGTGGACAGAGCATCGCCCTGCGGAATGAAAGGTCCCGGTTCGATTCCGGTCAAGGGCATGGACCTTGGCTGCGGGCACATCTCGAGTGGGGGGTGTGCAGGAGGCAGCGGATCGATGTTTCTCTCTATCCCTCTCTCTTCCTCTCTGTAAAAAAATCAATAAAATATATTAAACAATAAAGAGCAATAAATCCTGGTTCTTTATGGTAGCTAGGCGCCGAGTGGCAGAGCCCACTGAACGCCCCCGGCGCCCGCGGGTCTGAGGGACACGCCCCGGGCCGACAGCCGGGACCTGGCAAGACCGCGGCCGCGGCCTCGCGAGAACCTCGGCTGGAGTCAGCCGCTCACCCAGGAGCCCGACCCCAACGCGCGGCCGAGCCGGCGCCATCCGCACCCCGACCTGCTTCGCCACGGACGCCGGGGCGGAGGCACTCACCCAGCCGCACGTATTCCGGGAAGGGCTCTTTGAAACGCAGCTCGTAGGGCAGGACGGCGAGGCGCCGGCGCGTGGCCTTGTCCCGGATCTCGCTGACCACGTCCCGGACGGTGTAGATGTTCTTCCCAATGTCCTGCATGGAGAACCGGCCTAGCTCATCGCTCCCGCGCGGGCCGCCAGCCCACACCCGGCTCCCCTCCACCTGAGCTCCCTGTACCTGCAGAGCCGCGTCCCGCAGGAACGCCCCGGCGTCCGCCACAACGTGCTCCACCGGCGCCATCTTGGCTAGACGACCCCGAGCGCGCCTGCGCCCGCCCCTGCGCCCCACTCCGGCCTGCGGAGCCCGGAGGAGCGGCCGCAACTGAGCGGCGCCACCTGGCGGCCACTCCGGCACCAATCGGCTGAGGTGACTTGTGCGCATGCGCGCTGTGCCAGCCAGGGGCTAGGGGCGGGGCCGAACCTTGTGCGGGAGGGGGAGGGGGGGAACACCAGGAAATAGGTTTCAGCATCCAGGCCTTAGCGCTTTATTTTTTTTTACTTTTAAATGTAAAGCCAGTGTATGTTGTCCTTGTTAAAAAGTCAGTCAATACAAATAACCTACTTTAATGATCAAAGTCCATAAGGCAGGTGTTATTTTACAGTCAAGGGGTAGCTAGTCAACACAATTCAGTACAGCGATCATGGCCAGTAAATGGCTGTAACAAGATGAACACTCAGGCAAACCGACTCCGAGCCACTTTCTTAACCATGATGCTTCAGCAGTGATTTTCAACCTTTCTCATCTCATGGCACAAACTAATTGCTAAAATTCTGCAGCGCACCACAAAATACATGTTTTGCTGATTTGACAACAGAAAAAAGGTATGATTTTTGACTCATTCACACCAGATGGCTATTGCTGTGCTGGCTGTTGTCCTTTTTTAATTTGATAATCGAAGGGAAAAGAGGTCAGTGCCCATGACTAAACAGTCAGGCATTGCATGTTTTAAAAATTATTACGACACACCTGTTGAACATCACTGTGTTATAGTGACCGATGCTTATCTCATTTGGAATAACTTGGAGCCAAGGGTCTATGTCTTATTTACTTTAATATCCTTGCCCCACTTCCTTAAGCAAGGTACCCTATATTCTAGCAAATCGTTGCTGAATCTAACTGAGGAGTCTGGGATGATTTCTGAATTCCCTTTCAAGCCTGAGATTTCATCATTTCGAGATCTGGCCTATTACAAATTCATGCTGGTGAATTTTGGCTGAATGTTAATGGAGTTTTCAGTCACCAGTCTTCAGTGATGTTGAGTTATCCCATACCTTCTTTGGCAAGTCTTCATTCCAATCTTACCTCTCAATTATAATATATGCATCCTACTTCCAAAAATCCTTCAGTGCCCTGTAGCCATTACCCAAATCCTTTTTCCTTCTCCAGACACAAATCTCAGCTGCTCTTACCACTTAACCTCTTCAACTGCCAGAGCTACTGACCGGTTCCTGCCCTACCTACCCTGCTTAAATTGACCAGTTGAAGGCTTTTTCTAATTTTCCAGTTCATCATGAGTTTTTTTTTTTAGTTTTTATTCCTTTCTAAAAAAATATTTTTATTGATTTCAGAGAGGAAGGGAGAAGGATAGAGAGATAGAAACATCAATGATGAGAATCATTGATCCACTGCCTCCTGCATGCCTCCTACTGGGGATCAAGCCCGAAACCCAGGCATGTGCCTTTGACTGGAACCGAACCCGGGACCCTTTAGTCCACAGGCCAACGCTCTATCCACTGAGCCAAACTGGCTAGAGCTAGTTTTTATTTCTTGCCTTCTCAGTTTCTCTGCAGAATTTGACATTGCTGACCATCTCCTTTTTCTGAACTGTCTCTCCTTGCCTGGCTTGGTGATACGTCATGGGCTACCTGCCTCCCTAGCAGCTTCTCACCCTCCCTCACTGGACTCTTTTTGGACCTTGCAAACGGGACACCCTCCACGGATCTGTCTTGGTCCCTTTGTCTCTCTCTAAGGTCTCTCCTTCAGTAATACCATCTATACTCAAGGGTTCAGCTCTTCCCTTAGAGGAATGCCTCCTAAATCTTTAGGTCTCATCTCTTTTTATTCCCCAGCCTAGCCTTCTGGGCTTAGCTGTGGGAAAACTTTTGGCATCTTCTCTGGGAAGGTTGGTTAATGACTGAAGTAATTCCCTCTCCCAACCCAGCTTCAACCTCCTTCACTTGTTCAGAATTTCACTTTTTACTAAAGGCATTACCAACAAAGGCGTTCCAGGTAAGAATCTCTGAATCATCTTCATTTCCACCCTCACTCTCAACCCATATTCCTCTTGCTAAACCTTATTGATGCTTCTGAAATGTTTGAGGTGCCTGGGTCTCCTCTACATCCATTCCTATTATTCTAATCAAGTTCTCCCCTCGTGCCTGGAAAATGTAACCCATTCATCCCAGTCTCTAATGTCTTTTTTCTCTTCTCAATTGATTGCTCCTGTTGAGAAACAGGAAACAGGAGCACTTAGGGAACAGTTAGGGAAACAGGAAAAGAATGACCAGGCTTTCAGTCCTTGTATCTTCTAGTAAATACTAAGAATACTGATTAATAGACAGGCATACCTTGGATATATTGTGGGTCAGTTCCAGAACACTGGAATAAAGAGAGTATCCTAATAAAGTGTCATAATCTTTTAGCTGGTGGAGGATCTTGCCTTTAATTTGTAGAAAATGCAACACTGCCATAAAATAAATCGAAGTGCAAAGTCCACTAAAATTAGGTGTGCCTTTAAAAGGAGACACTTTGTAGCTTTTATCATTTTTATAACATTTTACTCTCTTTTCCGTTTCTCTATAACATCACTCTCCAAGCTCCCTACAGCCTTCGAAGGACTTCATTTATTTAACAAATATGACAGCTAATTTATACCACCATGGGCTGGGTGATATACCAGCTATAAACAAAGTGATATCTTGTGTAGTAATGATAGGCACCTTCAGAGTGTATGACTTTGGAGCCAGAGCTTGAAGGATGAGCAGGGCAAAGGCATCAAAGTATGAAAATCCAAGGGGGCTCCTGGCCTGATAGCTCAGTTGGTTAAGAGTGTCCTCTCAATACACTAAGGTTGTGGGTTCCATCTCTGGTCAGGGCACATATAATAACCAATGAGTGCACGAATATATGGAACAACAAATCGATGTATCGCTCTCTAAAAATCAATAAATAAAATAAAGCTTTAAAAAATGAAAAAAACCCATAGGGGTGTTCAGGGAAATAAGGGTGATGCCTAGTGTAGCACAGGGTGACTGGGTAGCTGGGGACAGGATCTCTGAGAGGTGAAATGACCCTGAAACAGTTCATTTTAAAAAAATTTTTACTGTCTGAAGTTTTACATATGTCTCTTCCCTGCCCTGTTGACCTCCCCCCCAGCCCTTCCCACCCCAGTCAAGCCCCCATCGCCCCAGTGTCCGTGTCCACTGATTATGCTAATATACAAGCATACAAGTCCTTTGGTTGCTCTCTAACCCCCTACCTCCCCTGCCATTTGTTTCTGGATCTATTTTTGTTCATCAGTTTATGCAAAACACTTCACTTTTGTGGAGCTCTATTTTTTTTTTTTTAAAGAAATCTCAAACATTATTAGGAAAATCTGGTCACTGTAAAGCAGTTTATATGAACAACACTTTCAAATACATGTAGGACGATGTATAACTCACTGAGGTCTTTCAAGAAGAGAAGGCATTGCCCTAACCGGTTTGGCTCAGTGGATAGAGCCACCGCCAGTGACTCAAGGGTCTCAGGTCTGATTCCAGTCAAGGGCATGTACCTTGGTTTCGGGCTCATCCCCAGTGGGGAGTGTGCAGGAGGCAGCTGATCGATGTTTCTCTCTCATCGATGTTTCTAACTATCTCTCTCCCTTCCTCTCTGTAAAAAAAATCAATAAAATATGTTAAAAAAAAAAAAAAAAGAAGAAGAGAAGGCATTGCTGGCAGGCCAGTGCAAACCTGAGTTACTTTCTAGAACCCGAACGTGAGACCACACGCTTAGCAGGATGGGGAATCGAATCCGCTACCTTTCAGGGTCCTGGGCAATGTTCCAGCTGATGCACCCACACCCGCCAGGACAACTGTTTGATGACTTGATTGAATAGCTACTTCTCACTTGTAAAGTGGGGCTAATAGATCCGCCCCGGGGTTGGTGGGAGGAGTAAGCCACGGGCATCAGTGAGTCCTCCATTGATCGCTCGGGAGCACTCGGGCAAGTGGGAAACGCTTCCACTTTTAAACACGGAAAGCAGTGGTTCTCAACCTTCCTAATCCGACCCTTCAATACAGTCCCTCGCGTGGTGACCCAACCATAACATTACTTTTGTCGCTACTTCCTCACTGCAGTGTTGCTAGTTATGAATCGTAATGTAAACATCTGACGTGCAGGATGTATTCAGGCGACTCCTGTGAAAAAAGGGTGGTTGGATCCCCAAAGGGGTCGCGACCCACAGGTTGCGAACCGCTCCTTAAAGGCTAAGCACGCCTCCTCCCCGCCAAGGGTCCCCGGCCGGGCCTCGGGGGCCCCGCACCTGCGCTGCGGCCAGCCTCTTCCGGGTCAGGTGACCGCGCGCGGCCACGTGACCCAGCCCGAGTGCGGGCGGTGGAAGACGGAAGTGAGAGCGGAGCCGGGCGCCGCTTCTGTGGCCGCGCGGCAGGTAGCGAGCGCGGGCGCCGGGGGTGCGGCGGGCCGGGCGCGGGGCAGGCCTCGGGGGGCGGCGGCTCGCGGTGGACGGGGGGGGGGGCGGCGCGGCCCGGGCGCCGGGGGGCGGTGGCTTCCTGTGGGAGGGGCCTGGCGCCGCGGTTCCGGCCTCCGAGGAGGGGTGTCCCGGCTCCCGCCCGGGAGGGGTGGGCGCGCCGCGGGCTGCGCGGGGGGCTGCTCCGAGGGGGGCGCGGGGGCGGCCGGGGGCGCGGCTGCGGGCGGCAGGTCCTTCTGGAAGGGGCGTGGGGCCGACGCGCCCGGGGCGGGGACGGTGACCTTTGCGGAGGGGTCGGCGCGGGAGGAAGGGGCGACGTGGGACGGAGCGGGGACGGGGGCGCTGAGGACGGGCGTGCGCCGTGGAGGGAGGGGAAGAAGCGGAGGGAAAGTGGAGAGGGTGCTGCCCGAAGCCCCGCTGAGCGTCTCTCCCTTCTTCCTCCTTCGCAAGTGATGGTTACCCGAGACTTTGATTTCGGTCCCATTCAGTTTTTAAACTTCGGGAGGGACCGCAGGATCTGCTCTTGCTTTCGTCACACCCACTTAGCCCTGCGTGGGTAGGGTTTCCACTTCTTGGGAACCTAGCCCTTCAGATCATCTTTCTTTTGAGATTCCCCCCCCCCCCAAAAGCCCATCAATTTCTAAGCTGGGGAAAAAAGAAAAGAAAAAAAAAAAAGAGAGAGAGAGAGAGAGTGGGCACTTTCGCTCTGGCCATGCCATGGCTTTTAGCCTAATCTGTTGAGAACCCCCTTAGCTCAGCATTACCCCGGCACCACAGCGACGGCTGGAACCTTGGACAGTGTCTCCTTACGCGGCTTCGGGACTTTTCCTTCTTCTGTTTAAATTATTCAGCTTCCCCTGCCATGCGACTCCTTATCGCGACACACTGTGATGAGGGAGAGTGACCGCGAGGTCCTGTGTTGTGCTCCTCAGAACCATGGCCGTGGGTCCCGATTTTGAGATTAAATGCCTTTGTGAAAAGCTGTTCATCCTTTCTGTTTCTCCTTTGTGTTGACTGAGGTGTGCAGCAGTGAAATGAATTTCATGGATGTGGTATACCTGGAGCGAATGCTCAGACCGGACAGTCACAGGAGCCCGGCGTCGTTTTGAACCCAAAATGTTACATGTTACGGGGAAAGAAAGTACTTTGCTAACATATCATGAGTTCACGTCTTTGGAGTATGTGGTAAACATTTACAGTTGATTTTCGTAGCAGTCCAGTGAGCTATGTTGGGAAGGTATTATTCTCATTTCACAATGAACAGGCAGAGCTAAGAGAGATGAGTTGATTTTTTCAACAGTTTATTGCTCTTTCTGGTTTACCTGCTCGACTGCTAATCCTTGAAGGGCAGGAGTCATATCTTAGTTGGTTTTTCTGGCTACTAGCCTAGTGTATGGCACATTGTGGCACTTGGTAAGTGTTTAGTGAATAAAATTTCTGAAGGTCACAAAGCAGTAAGTGTAGGACAAGGGATTTGAACCCAAGTCCTAGCTCTTCTCTCGTCAGATTTGCCCGTTTGTGTTATCGGTCCATAATGAATAGGGTAGGCCTGGGAAAAAGGCTTGGATGGGCTTCTCAGTCTCTTAATGACTACTTTCCCATTTACAAAGGGCTTATACCAACATCTCATTTAACTTTCGCCACAGTCCTGTGAAGGCCAGCGTTGTCCCTATTCTACCAATAAAGAAACTGAGGTTTAGCAGAGTCCTTGCTTTAGAGTCCAGAGCTAGTGAATGACTGAGTAGCGACTCAAGGCCAAGCCTTTTATCCTTAGACCCACACTTTTCCATTCATAGAAGGACATAAAGTTTTATTTGAAAGTGTTTTTTCAAGTATATTCCTATGCTATTTTAAGAAGAAAAAAATAGTGCATAGACAGCAAAAACTGTGACTGCAGGATGCAACCAAAGTTCAGAACTCTGCCTCTTCTTGGGAAAACATCCTCTCGTTCAGTGAATACTTGCAAGTGCCTGCTCTATGTCAGCCGTTGTTCTCGAGGTGAGCTGTCCAGGATGGTGGCCACTAGACACATGGGGCTGTCAAGCTCTGGAGATATGCTAGGAGCATAAAACACAAACCTGATTTTGAAGGTTTAATGTAAAAAAAGATAATATCTCATTGGTATATTTATATTACAGTAAATATAACATTAATATAATAAATATATTAACACAATGTGAGTACATTCTCTAATTAAGTTTTTTTGGGGTTAAACACAGTGTATTTGGAATTCAGTTTACTTGTTTTCTTTTTCAGTTTTTAAAAATGTGCTTCCTAGAAAGTTAAAAATTATATTGGACAGTGCTGTTCTAAACCCTGGGAATATAGTACACAAGACAGGCAAAAATCTCTGCCCTTGTGGATAGTACATTTTAGTGGGAAAAAGGCACAATAAACAAAACAACCAAGTATATGCTGTTGTAATAAGGCATGGAAGTGGGCTGTGAAATGTTGGCTGGGGTTGCAGTTTTGAGTTCGGGTCCTCAGAGAAGCCTTCCTGAGAAGGTGCCGGTTGAGTGAAGATCTGAAGAGGATGAGGGGGAAAAGCTGGGTGGCTGAATGGGACATAGTGGTCCAGGCAGAAGGATCTGCAAATTCAACAGTCCTAAAGAAGGAGCGCTCCTGGCGGGTTTGTGGGCCACCCAGGAGGCCCCTGGCTGGAGGGATGTGATGGAGGAGAGATGCTGAGGATGAGGTCCGAGAGGTGGTGAGGGTAAGGGGAGCTATGGGCAGGTGGTGGAGGCCTTTGCAGGCCGTTGTAAGGACGCTGGTTTTCACTCAGTTGGCACCATTGGAGGGTTTTGAGCGGCGGAGTGGACACGATCCATCCCGCCTTTTCACTCTGGTTGCCACCTGAAGAAAAAATCAGGAGGAGCAAGGCTAGAAGCAGAGAGACATGTTCAGAGGCTATTGCCAATTCCAGGTAAAGGCTGGACCAGGTGGTAGCGATGGAGGTGGTGAGGAGAGGTTGGGCCCTGGGTCTGTTTTGAGGTACAGCCAACAGGGTGTGTGGATGTGGGATGTGAGGGAAGAAGGGTCAAGGGTGACTCCACAGTCGGTGGTGTGAGTAACTAGAAGAATGAAATCATCGTGAACTGCAGTGGGGGAAGGCTGGAGGAGGAGCGGGGTTGGGGCTCACTTCTGTCCACGATGGCCCTGAAGGCTCAGCGCCAGTCTTGTGGATAGTGAGAGAACCTGGGCTGGAGATGCACGTGTGCAAGCAGTTAGCACCAGGACAGTGCTTACTATTCAGCGCCTGGGCCAAGGCGCTTATGGAATAGCAGGGATACATATCCAAGGAGTGCTTCTTATTAGAAGTTACATTTTGAAATGAGAACTGTTTATACTACTATACCAGTGTAGCAAAGCATTGTATTATATCTCGGAACTTGGTTTTCCCCCCTTTTCACTTTTCATTTAAAGATTCTTTTGCAGACTGCAAGGTTTCTGTTTCTCTCGAGGATGCTGCTCTTCCAAGTGTGCTGCTGTGTAGTGCCGCTGGCATCAGGTTGAGTGCCAGGTTCTGGAATTGGTCTGGCTTTCTGGGTTGGCACCCAATGTAGAGATTTCCAAGAAGGATGGGTAATGGGTTTTTAATGTCTAAAGTGCTGGTTTTACCTAGGGTGCACAGAATGCATGCTGTTTGTCAGGCATCCTGTTGTTTCATGGATTTGAAACAAACAGAACCTCCCTGAGGTGGAAGGACCCACATAAAGTCACGCAGCTTAGACTCGGGAGAGCTGGGATCTGAATCTCGGTCTTCCGAGTCCAGATCTGATGCTTCCAACGTGAGACACGCAGAAATGGGCGCCTGATTGTAAACTCTCAGGGAATCAAATCAGTGAGCTGCTCTTGAGTGATTTTGAGTCATTTTGGACTGTTACAGACTTTGGAATTTCTGAAGGGTAGGAAGAAAAGGGAAGATCTTGTTTCCCTTTAGAAGAACCAACTGGATCTTTTTTTT